>PYWC01000053.1:990886-1017482 GCA_003182015.1 Tuber magnatum
GGGGGTATGTTATCCTGCGAGAGGGTATATTGCGATCTCCTCTATCTTCCTGTGCGGTGGTGGTGACGATGGGTTGTGAAGGTGGGGTGGTGATGGTATATAAGCTATGGCAGAGCAGCACCTGTTGAAATCAGAAGAGAGTGCTGGGCTGAAGGGCTTGTTTCAAGAATTGCGAGAACCCGCTTTCAAGGACCGATACCATATTTACCATATGGTCGATTGTCGTACTGGGGAATCGAGAGGTAGATCTGCAGATGACACAAGTTGGCTCTAGTCGACCCTCCGTTATTCAGAATGCACCATTTCGTCAAATTTTTCAAGCAAGATTCGTAAGCCCGTCCAAGACTATCCGGTTGGCTTTCGCCTTCATTGTCTCTGTCGGAGAGAGCGCGTTCACGGAGCTGCTTGATTTCTCGAGGGCGAGCCCACGGGTCGCCATACGGACCGGGATTCCGTGCAAACATCCCTCCCTTCTCTCTTCAACCGCAGGACCGGTGTTGCAATCACGTAGTGTCACTCGGAAAATAATCCACGTTTGAAGGGTCAGAGGCAGAGCTTCCGGAGCCGCACCAGGGATTCCAGTGCTGATTCGGCGTGGATATCTGTCCCAGGGATGTCGCTGTGCAGGGCCAACGTGTCGTTCATATACCTGCACGAGTAGTGTTTGTATGATACGAGATTACTTTCCCGCTTTAATCATAACCCTTAATTCCAGTGGTCATCCACCTTCACCTAACGCTAATTTAATAGGGACACCAATGATCGAGGTCAGGGTTCCGCGCTAAAATTTCCCGCCACTGCGATCGCACTACATGGTACTAATGCGGTGCAGCGAATATTCTTGGCGCCAGTTACAATAGTGGGGCAATACTGTACTGTACTCGAGTACCTCATGATGGGCTATGCATGCATTTTTATCAATATCACCGTCTCAGCCGCTTCCGGGGGGGGGGTGGTGAGACGGGCTTATCAGTTCCTATGGTCGCGACGTCTAACCTCCGACAGAGTCTGTGCTCATGCGAAGGTTGTATACTGCGCTCTCGCAGGACTGTCAAGTGCAAAATATCGCACCGGTGCATAAGTTGCTATCAAATTTGAGGCCGTGGACACCGTATCCCAACAAAACGGGTTGCACTAGATTCGGGAGGCTTTCGCTTGCTCACTCTCCGGTCCCAAGGGCGAGGATGGCATGACATTGTCCCCCATATGCGCAGCGGTGACTGTACAGTGCCGGTACAGCACCCCGTCCACAGCGCGATTACCGATGGTCCACGCTATGACTCGCTCGGTAAACAATTCGTGACAAGAGTGACGGAAGGCAACAGTCCAAAGGTGGGGTAACGCGGAGGAGGAGGATCACGCCGCAGTAGGGGATCAGGAGGGTCTCGGCGGAGCACTATGCAATGACACTGTACAGTATCATAGCAGCAACAACAACAACAACAAGGCATCCGCAGAGAGAGTGCGTCTTTACTATGGAAGCTTCCGTTTTCCCCCAAACACTGTGCACTGTGGAATTTGGTGAGGCTCTCTCGGCCAGCCCTCTCCTCGCACTTTAGACCTCCAGTCAGCAAGGAGCCACTTTCGGGTACGACAGACCATTCCAATGCCGTGCTATAATAGGCCCTGAGGTGACTCACAACCCCTGCAACCGGGTTGGCGTGTATTACTCGTGGAGCCTCACGCTCGGCAAGGATCATCCTGTGGGGGGGAGCGACCACCACCGACACCCCTCCATAGCACTCTCAACGCCTACCCACCTTACACTTTGCCCTCGAAACACCCACCGGTATTCCTCCTCGCCCCCTAAAAAAACAATCGCAGAAATAACAGCAACAACAACACGGCAGGGAAAACTGACGGCGAGTTATATTTTCGCTAGAGGAGAAGGTCCGTCATGGAGCCTCACCGACCCTTCAGTCCTATCGAGACCGCTTTCCTGTGCCATGAACCTATAGCTAGCTCTATCCTTGGCTATCTTGCTGTCCATGAAGTGATAATTCTAGCGAGCACTTGCCATCCGCTCCGTGCCTTCCTGTTCTCTCACTCCGGCTACTGGCACGAAACGAATCTGTGTCCGTGCCCGCCCGAGCTGGCCCTCAACCCGAGGATTATGAGATGGGACGGGCCAACCGAGAGATTGGGTAACTGGCGCCACAAACTACTCCCCTTCTACAGAGCCCCGTACAATTGGCCCGATGACTATGAGCTCCTCACCATCTTTCTCCGAACCCTCTTTGTTCGGAATCTGATGCCCACCGTTCAAATCGCCAAGCTTGTCTTCGACGGATTGCCGATTAAGAGGGATATATTTTTCGAGATTACCGACAGGCTGTGGGCCTGCCTACGCGTGTTGAGCGTCAGGGGTTGCACCGAGCTGGAGATTTCCGACTTTATCAAGTTGCTGGATTTTCCAGAGCCCGCGCATCGGAGCCATTTTCCGCCCCATCTCAAGAAGCTCTCCGTGCGTTGCGTGCTGTCCGGAAACTTTTTCTTGTTCGGATGAGACATTGCTAACGGGATACAGTGTTTTGGCACGGTGGTGTACGATGAGCCGTACGAGATTCGGACCATGAGTTTAAGTCATCACACCAGGAAGTCGCTCCAATTGTCGCTTTCCCATTTTCGCTCGCTCCTAGCTGCCCGGTCCCTCGAGTGTGACATAGGCCCGTGTGAGGAGTGCGAGGATAAAAGGTTGGGGCTGCGCGGGGGTGATGTCTGCGCCAATTGTGGCGTAGCCGATAACACTGTGCGCTGCGTTTCCTGTGAGAAGGCGGAAAATTCGAGGAGGAGATGTGCTAGTTGCCGGAGGTGTGCTCCAGCATTCACAAATTTGGACGACTCAACATTTACTGATGGAGAGTCCTTAGGGGCTTTTGTTCGCTGTGTCGTGATAAAATCATGGAAGTACCCTTGCCTGACGACGCTGCTTGTTGCAAGGAGTAGGAGGCCCCCAAATTCCTAATGAAACCCCGAACTGACAGGTGTTTAGGTGCTTTGAATGTGTCTCCTCATTCCCTGGCTGTGTCAAGTGCAACCGGGTAATGATCCCATCAACGAGCTATCCCTTGGACAAGGACCACGGTATAACCGGGTCCTTACAGGACGTTTGCGGGCTTTGCCATAAATGGATGTGTACGGAGTGTATAAAAAGCGAATATCCAAACGAGGATATCAAGCGATGGACAATTCGCCAATGCACAAACTGCTTCAACAGCATATGCAAGGTTATTGGAGATACCACCAATTCTAAAAAAAAAAAAATCGTCAGTATTAACGGGAATACAGGATTGCGGTATAAAGTATAGCGAGGAAGACTACGAGAAAGCTCTCAATCTACCCGCCGTTAGAGAGGCGATTTCCCTGCGCACATTCTACCAAGAAGCCATCGAAGCTTTGGCTCTGACCCCGGCCCCAGATGCGACAGTCTCAGTTGCGGGAGGCAAAAGTTACAACATTAGCTCAGAGTCTGCTAAGGTCATGGCTCATGACAGATTCCAGCAGGTTGGCCCCCCAGCGATACATAACCTGGTCGTGCAGCGCGCGGATACCTGGAAACCTCTCATGCCCCCGTGCGATGAATGCGAGCAGTGGTGGTGCTGGGAATGCCGTCTCCGGTGCACTTGTCCGGAGGCTGAAACAGATGAGCTTCCGAATGGGGATGCCGAGTCTTCCAACAGTGCGGACAAGACGCCCGAAACCGTTGGCTGGAGCGAAATGGACTCTGAGAACTTGGACGGGATGGACGAAGACTCTGACGAGGAGTCTGTTGGACAGAGACAGTACCTATGCTTGGTCCATAACAGTTCGTGACCCCGCATACTTCCCACCCCTCCTGTTGCATCTGTTGAAATGAGTTCTAGAAGCTCTCGACAACATCCACCCTGACAGCAAAGGCTTTTGCTGGTCCTGCGGCCTCTGGCCACGCGAATACACGGACGAGGACCAGGACCAACAGCACACCAATTACGCCACCAGCGCTGCCGCAAGTCCAGTCACCGACGGCAGCGCCAACCCCGGCGAAGACGAAGACATGAACTCTAGCGATGACTGGGAGTGGTACTCTCATCGTTCTCACGCCTCAGTCGCGAGTTAGGACCAGTAATAGGTTTGTGAGAGAAAATTAAATATTCCGCTCGCTTCTGTTGAGTTTCAGCTCTTGTCTTTCTTACACATATGTTTATCTCTTAACTTGCTTTTCATGCGCTGGTCGGCTTGTTCGTTTGTTTGTCGGTTAGGTAGATAATCCATTCATCTGCATGTCATTATCACACAAGGTGGCCGAGCCCATCCAATTCCGCTCTTCTCACCTCGAGGCGATAATGGGGTATGTACGCTAAACAAGTTTTTTTCCACCCTCTTCCTTTTTCTCCTTTTCTTCCTCCTCTCCCGGCCATCACCGGGATTCATTGCTAGCTTGACTTGCAAATCATGAAGTATCATTCGGACATTCCTCGTAGTTCTATGTACTTGGCAATTTAAAAAGTCTCCGGACGCTTTTTGGCCTTGGCGCCAAGCAAATTTGAGGGTTCGAGTGACCGGCTGATGATGAAACTTCCTACTATAGAANAGAAACCCAGACAGAACCTTACGGCAAATTCCATTCGACCAAGTTTCCGGATAAATTATAAACCGAAGATAGATTACCGGTATTCCGGTAGTGAGCCACCGTATGATACTCTATTGTTGTGGCGCCACTTGCCTTCTTGGTTAGCGTAGAATAATTTGTGAGTAGGCAACAGTGAAGTGAATCACCACCAGAGACTTTGCTAGTGCGCAGCCAAGTTGATCGACACTGGGCCCCAACGGACACAACCAAACGACCCGTACAGTAGAGGCTGTGGAAGCAGTGAAACCAATCGACCCGCAAATCACTTACCGTGGTGTTCCCCCGAGCCCATTATCCAATCCATGCTATTGGCAATTTTCAGGAGGGCCCAGAATATATCATACCCCGGCAGCCATCATACCGAAAGAGAAGAGAAAAGAAAAAGAAAAAGAAAAGAAAAACCTCCGTTCCCGCCAAGCCTCGGGCCGTGACACCTGTGAGCCAGCCTTTCCTATGATACAGTAGTGGTAGGGTTTCAAGAGGAAGAGTAGTCAGGCGGATGAAAGTTAAAGAGATATTATATGATAAACAAATTTTTTTTTAACCGCTCAACCTTGATTTTGTCGGATTAGTCATTGGTTATGTAATCTTTGTTTGGGTGTCATATCATACCAGTTATGATACCAGTATTCTCTCCAGAATTTTCTTGCCCCATCGTGGCCTTAGGTTTTGAGTTGCGAGCAATAGAACTAAAGAGTTAGAGGTTCCCCTTCAATCGGTATCCAAGGATGTCCCACACCTCCCTCGATAAGTGGAGTTTGTCAGACAATCAATTCTATTTTTTAACGCGTAGTCGTGGAATCAGCGCACCTAGAGCGATCCCTCCGTTCGAAATGTATCGTACAAGCAGTGCTATAGCACTGAACCTTTCGGCAGTGTGCACTTCAGCCTCCGCCTCCCCTTTATATCATGCCCGCCCCATAGCAGGGATAAGAAGATTTCACCTCCACTGGCCTCCGCGCTACATCTCGATGATGGAGCTGCCGTGGTGACCCAGACGCCAAACTTGGTGGTCCGGTGGCTATGCGCACTCTGGTGGTAGGTTGCGCTCGCGCCTGGCTCCGAAACGGCAACAACATGTTCGATCGTCCCACGATCCTCATCGGACCGGGATTTCCCCAGACGCCCGATTGAGAAGAAAGGGGTCTTCTTGTTTGCTATTTCGCCCTCCAACCTCTCTTCCTCGCTATCCGCTATCCCATCGATAGCAAGACTTCTTTAGCGGGGGGTAAATCCATTTCAAATTTAGCATCTTACTTCCTACACCTATCTAAATATCTCCCGTAGCCCCCCCCCCCAAAATTGTGACTAATCAATGCGCCGTTTAATCATCCTTCGCCTTTCCCTTGCCCTTGTCCTTTTGAACCTTTGCAATGACCTTCAAGATAGCCCTCCTAAAAGCCTCCCTCTTAGACCTTTCCTTTTTCAACCTCTTTCCGGTGCCTTCAGGGTCCTCGTAGACGAGCCGGTCAGGGGTGTCGCTAAGAATGCTTTCAAAGCTTATGAAAGGGCATGCGACGTTATGGGGTCGTTGAGTCTAGATGCGAGCAAGGTTCGCATCGCTCTTCCGGGGGCTTGAGCCGGACATTGGCGACGGTATGGAGGGGTAGCTTTCTTTGTCGGGATCTCCGGNAGTCCAGTCACCGACGGCAGCGCCAACCCCGGCGAAGACGAAGACATGAACTCTAGCGATGACTGGGAGTGGTACTCTCATCGTTCTCACGCCTCAGTCGCGAGTTAGGACCAGTAATAGGTTTGTGAGAGAAAATTAAATATTCCGCTCGCTTCTGTTGAGTTTCAGCTCTTGTCTTTCTTACACATATGTTTATCTCTTAACTTGCTTTTCATGCGCTGGTCGGCTTGTTCGTTTGTTTGTCGGTTAGGTAGATAATCCATTCATCTGCATGTCATTATCACACAAGGTGGCCGAGCCCATCCAATTCCGCTCTTCTCACCTCGAGGCGATAATGGGGTATGTACGCTAAACAAGTTTTTTTCCACCCTCTTCCTTTTTCTCCTTTTCTTCCTCCTCTCCCGGCCATCACCGGGATTCATTGCTAGCTTGACTTGCAAATCATGAAGTATCATTCGGACATTCCTCGTAGTTCTATGTACTTGGCAATTTAAAAAGTCTCCGGACGCTTTTTGGCCTTGGCGCCAAGCAAATTTGAGGGTTCGAGTGACCGGCTGATGATGAAACTTCCTACTATAGAAAAACTACAATATAATATTATGCTGTAAAAGAACACGAAGCCAATAAAACCAAGAGTACTAAAGCGCCTAGACAAAGGTCTTGGTGATCACGTGATTTCGCTTATTGCGCAATTCTTGTACCATTCAACGGTCGCAACTCATGATAGCTTAATTGAATACTATAAGATCTAATAACGTGTATACCACCCTTTTGCATCAATAACAGTTTGAACATGTTGGGGCATTGACTTCCATAGCTTCTCAAAAAACTCAGGTGGTATTGTCTCCCATAGCTGTAGAATGATGTCAGTATGCTGTAGTCCAATTTGCTTAGAGTGGCTGGGAGTGGTAATACCTCAGGAAGAAGCTTGGCAAGCTGCCGTATAATTTTTTTTGGACCACTGGGAGTGTGCGCAATATCCAGATACTGCTTATGAAGCTGTCTCTTGAGTTCCAGCCACACATGTTCAATGGGATTTAGGTCAGGAGAGTAAGGAGAGTGGTCCTCTAGCTGGATAATGTTGGCATCATACTATTCCTCTATAACTGAAGCAGTATGAATCTTGCAATTGTTTTGCTGAAACGATGGATCTCCGGTTGGATTGCAAACTCTTTCTAATACTGGGATTAGGTATGTTTCCAGAAGCCTTAAATAGACCCACCGGTCAACTGAATTGACAATGAGTGGCACAAATGTGCCTTGATTGCCTCTCCAAAAATACCTCCATACCATCAAAGTCACTACTTTTCCCTTTGCAGATGGGAGAACACACTCTGGAAGCCACCTCTCCTCAGACTGCCAAAAGACCCACTTCTGCCAAGAATCATACCCACATTCCACATGGCACTCACTGCTCCACACCACACCCTCAAAGTCATGGATTGTCTAATCTTGGCGAGCCATTGCCCAAGCCAACCGCTACTTTGCATGCTTTAGGGTAAGCTTAGCTCTCTTGATTGTCAGTCATTTCTGTACCACTGCCTCCTGCAGTACTCTATCAATTGTGTGTACTGAAATATGTGGTGCACATTTGTCATGCAATTCTTGCTGAGTCTAGTCTCTGTGCTTGTATGCTTCTCTGAGAATAAATTGACAATCTCATTTACTAAGCTTGGAAGGGCAGCCGGGTCAGGATAAATTGTCAATATGTCCTCCCTCTAGAGCCTAGGCCAAGAAATTTTGCACAGTTGACCATAGGTGGCCTACCAGTTGAGCCACTATTGTGTTTTGCTGAAATAATCAAAAGAATGCGATTATCATCCCTTTTTTGATATCTGTCATCTTCCACCTACTTGTTTTGGTCACTTTTGTCTTCTTCTCTCATTTAGCTGGTATCGTAGTTATATAAGAATAACAATACTACGTGGTTGCACATATCACATACTTGATTAACCTGCTTACTAAGCCTTTCATCAAGACTTTTGTCTAGGTGCTTTAGATATGATATAAAAATAGTAGAAAGTTAGGTAGAATAGAAAATAAAGGAGATATATAAAAGAAAAGCTCTATACCCGAAACATATTACCCTCACTTTGCTGAATACAATTTTCCATGATCTTAGCTAGCTTTACAATCTCTTGATAGATTTCATCAATCGTAATACATTCCCACTCTTCTTTGAGTATTACTATCATAGCAACGGGAGTACAGATCTTCTCACTGCCTCAGTGGTGCAGAATATGGTGCTTCATCTGACACAAATTCACTCTATTGGATTAAAATCAGGCAAATTTGGTGGCCACCTACCCTTTCAACCTCAAACTTCTCTCTTTCATAATTAGTAAAGTCTGAATCATGAGAGGGAGTATTATCTTCCATCAATTTAAATTTAGGATTCAAGTTTTTTTTTTTTTGCATATTGGCTACAAGATTGGTTTACAAAGAAGATATACATATCTCCAAGAATCAACACTTCTAGAATCTTCTCTTTCTAGCTTCTAAATTTTTATCACGATCTGGCTAGAGGAGCACTAGCCAGGTGACGGCAGCAGGGAAAAGGTTTCATATATGACATCGTTTAAACATCATACAGTTAAGTTATTCTTTCATGCACATGACCTCGTTAGCAAGTCATGGGGCTCGTTTATGTTTAAATTGGTTTTACGCACATGACCTTGTTAGCAGGTCATGGGGCTCAGTTATATTAATTGCATTTCACATATGACATACAGTTGACGTCATGGGGAGAGTCTAGGCTGGCCGGCAAGGCAGACTCATTTATGTTTCACGCATGACCTCGTTAGTAGGTCATGTGGTTGGTTTATTTATATTGCGTTTGATTTATGTTTCACACATGACGTCACTTGGAGGTTATGGGATGTTTTATGTTTGTGCAGATGACTGTTAGGGTCATATGATAGATTTCGCACTGGACCTTGGTTGAGGATCAGGGCAGGGTTAGGGTTGCGGGAAGAGGCCTATATAAAGGCCGGGTTTTCACAGATGGGTTAGCTCTTCACGCAACCATCTACCGTTAGTTTTTATCTACTACTTTATGATCTTTACAATACAAAAACCTCTACGCTCCAATCTTATCTGCTAGACGGATCCGCTTCAGAGCCAAGAACCTATCCGCTACACTGATCATATTAACGAAATCAAAGACCGATACTCTCGGCACTGGTGAGAAACCAATTCTTAAGTGAGAATACTAAGATAGGGCCTAGAGACTCGCGGAGCTCTAGGATACAGTGTAGCACAGTTCAGAAGAACCAACCAAGGTCGTTACCTGTCGCGAGTAACACGAGTAGTGGGAAACCATAACAATTTTGTACTTTTTACTGTGCCAGGTTTGAGTTGTTTTAACCTTGGTTATAGCCTCCTCTCCCCTAATTCAAGCCTGCCAGGCATCATCCAATTCCCTCTCCCATAGGAGCTTCCACTGCGATCATTGTCTCCACAAATCATTCAACCTTTTCTTCTCTACTGCACTCTTTACATTCAGCTCTGCTATCTTTCTTATAGCCTCTGCCTTTTCCTTGTTTGTTTCTGCTGACCAAACGTGTAGTGGCCCTTTCCGACCCCATGATATCATACCCCAACACATGATAGCTGCACCCTGCTTCTTCCTAGCCCCAATGCAATCTGTGTACCACTGTTCAGTTTTGTCATGCCAGACATGATTTAAGCTGAATACCGCCCTGACCTTGATAGACATTTTATCTGTAAAGGCATAATTCGCCCATTCTGTCCCCAGTAACCAAGTCTCCCTCATTTGACAATATGCCTTTGTGTTTATAAGAATTAGACTCGGACTCATATTAACATTGTTAAAAATAATTAACTTACTGGTCATTTCAGTTTACTTATTAGATTCAAAAGAAACTTGAACTGTTCCTGCTATACTCCTAATTTCCTTTTTACCAATACATTGAATATAGTTGTTAAACATACATGAGATAAGCCAGCTTCTTGTTGAAGATCAATAAGTGTTATTCGCTTTGTGGTAAAATCAGGGTGAATAAGTGCAATCAGGGAGTCTTTTTCAGCAAGACTCAGTGCCTGAGGCCTTCCCGAGCACATATTAGGATCAAGTATTTTTGCAGAAATCAGTTCTATCATTGAAAATAGTGCTTCTAGACTCTCCTCCTCCTCAATCTGTACTTTACGGGCATTTGTAATGGCATGAATCCAGATGTCATTTGCCATTGACACTGGAATTCTATTTAATTTGTGAATCTTTCGATAACTAACATGTTTCAGTGCTTTTCGATAGGCAAGTACAACTGCATGGTGCTGAGGTGTAACCTGTGAGCCTAATATGGTTACATGTTAGTAGTTATTATAAGAATTGATTACTAGAACTCTCACCTCCCATCTTGCTTGATTTATGTATTAAAATTGTATCATGTAGTATTTGAACTCTGTGGTTGTACTGACTATATAGAGAGATAAATCAACAAACCGATTTAGCATTCAGGCCTTGGCGCCAAGACCAAAATGCATCCAGAGATTTTTTAAATTGTCAAGTATGATTGACAGCATCGTACCTTGCTATGGTAGAGTATAAATCTTTTTTCTTTTCTTCACAAAGCTAAGATTGCAGTATCATAAAAGACAAAGTATTTTGTATTTATTTCTGTTTTTATTTTTTACAAAAATTCCCAGCGCGCACATAGTATGATACCACGGTTAATGTTCAAAATGACTATTTGCAGTTTTCTGATCTGGCCCAAAAACTGTTGTCTTTTTTTAAAAAAAAAAAAAAGAAAAAGGTTTCTATAAAACGTTAAGGCCCTGTTTGGAGTGCAAGAAAAATGACATTTTTCTGACTTAAATGGTATTTTTCATTATATATTTATAAATAAAAGGGGGTGTATCTGGTATGCAAATTAAAAGAGAGTATTTTAATAAAGAATTTTTATCAATTTATGTTGAAGTTGGGTGTAATGTGTTCACACCTAGGGTGCTAATTATGCTTTGAGTACGATAGTAACAGGTGGCCTGCTTGCTCAGCAAGAGGCGAAAGCTATGTAGACTAAAGAAGGCTTCAAAGAGGTATAATAGAAGATCAAGAAGTAACCATTCAATGAAGTATATTAGGAATACTGTCGGTCGAAGTCTGCTGTTTCCATCATGGAATCAGCAGTGTTTAAATATAAGTTCTCACTCATATCCAGTATAAGTAATAACATAATCCCTTTTACAGTATCTAATGATATCTTTGAAACATTGTGAGCATCAAGTGATACTGCGAAATATAACGTAAAAAATTCAAAGTATCAAGCGATACCTTTGAAAAATAACAAGTATCAAACAATACTATAAAACAAAACATAAAACATAACCTAGTACCAGTACTAGTTACAGATATGCATTATGTCTCAGAAGGTAGCAGGCGCGTTCGCTAGTTCGAATGGCATTACTCGGTATTCATAATGGCCATACCGTGTTCAAAAGGCAGTCTTCCACTCGTCTCCCTTTTTTATATGTATTAGGTTGTACCCGTCCTTTAGGTCCAGCTTAGTAAAAATACATGACCTGTCCTCTCTATCTCTGAGCTCACCTATGAGTGGTAGTGGATATTTGTTTGCAATCATAACCTTGTTTAGCCTACAGCAATCTACACTGAGTCTTAGACACCTATCGCCTCTTAGCACAAATAATAATAGTACTCCTGCAGGTAACTGGCTTGGTATTATTTTCCATTTGTGTAGCATTTTGTCAAGGTATTGTCACAATGCCCATAGTTTCTTCTCAGACAACCGGTATATAGACTCCTATGGGGGCTTCTTACCCTCAGCGATCCTGATCTTATAATACAAGGTGTTATGACTTGGGAGCTGTTCCACTGCCTGTGGTAGGAAGAAATTGGTGTACTACGAGTAGAGTTTCAGCAGGGTCTCTATTACTACTACCTCTGGGTCTTCTGGGCCTGCTATCCAGCCCATGTATTGTGTTGTAGGGTCCGAGGCCACTGTCTTGTCCCACTCATTACAAATTCCTTCATCCTCCAGTTCCTGGTGCAGCATGCATTGCTCCGCCTGGAATATCCATCTTCAGGCATCTTCTGCAAATGATATAGAGTGTTGGCGATGCCACCAACCAAATGGTATAATCAAGTCATGGATCTCCTGCCTCATGACTTCACAAGTGATTTCTGAACAATGTCAGTTAGCCCCCATCTTCAGCATGTTAGGGGCAGTATAGCAGCTTCCCACATTTTGGGAATGTGCACCATCAAACCCTATTATGCTAACTGGGTTTCCTCATTGAATAGTTGTCAGTCCCAGCCTTTGACCTAGTGTGTCTCCTATGATAAAGATTTACGAACCTGAGTCTAATAACACCTGAATTGGTACTCGTTCACCTTGAACTCCCAGATATGGGGTGCTCTGATAGCACTCGTAGTGTGTGGAGGTTGGGACTTGAGTCTTTCATCACTTTGGCTCTCTTATAGGGTTACCCTCTCTTTATTTAACAGACATTTGTTTGTGGCATTCAATAATCTTGGGTGTTTGTTATTGTGTCCACACAATTTCAGCTATTTAGGCCTCCTCAGACAAACTCAGTCCCTTCTGTATGCATCTTTTTCCTGCTATCTTTCCCCTCAATGATGATATTTAATCATACTAGTCTATACCGCTAGTATGGTACCATTCACTCAAAATGTACACCTTGCTCAATGCAACATGTAACGCTCAACCCTGTATGTAGTGAGAACTATACCCTAAACCCAGCATCTTTTACAAAATTTAACCTTTATTTGTAATAATGTCATCTATTTGATAATATATTAATTTCTATTTACATCAATCTCAATTCAATATTTCCAGTAACTTTTATTCTGGCTCTAAATTAGTACCCCTGATACTGACCCGCCAATGAGACTGGTACTTTTTATATATAAGATTTTCATATTCAGCAGATGCATAAACAATATTATTGCGATAAGCCTCCATAATACAAACTGTTCCTGCATGATATTTCCACATCAGACTTGGAGGAATAGTATCCAAAGCCTTTGGTACTAAGCGCTTTAGAGACTCAAAGTCATACTGTAACCGGTACAGGTACTAGGTTATGTTTTATGTTTTGTTTTACAGTATCGCTTGATACTTGTTGTGTTTCAAAGGTATTGCTTGATGCTTTGAATGTTTTATATTTGATTTGATAGTATCATTTGATACTGGTTATATTTCAAAGGTATCCCTTGATACTTTGAAAGTTTTATGTTTTATTTGATAATATCGTTTGATACTTGCTGTGTTTCAAAGTTATCGATTGGATACTTTGAAAGGAACTATGCTATCACTCATACTGGAGATGAGGGAGAACTTGTATTTAAACACCACTGATTCCACAATGGAACTAGCAGACTTCGACTGACAGTATCTTTAATATACTTGGTTGAACAGTTACTTCTTGATCTCCTATTATGTCCTTTTGAAGCCTTCTTTAGTCTACACAGCTCTCACCTCTTGGTCAGCAAGCAGGCCACCTGTTACTATCATACCCGAAGCATAATAAGCACCCTAGGTATGAACATGTTACACATACTCACAATTTTGTCTGGTATACCACTTTGCTGCTCCCCAAAAGTATTCACTAAAGTTGATCTCACAATGAAAGGCAGGATAGAAGATAACTTCATTCCCAGCTTTTTCAATTGCCTCCTGCAATTCTGACTTCTGAGCTATAAAATCAGGCTGTACTGCTGACAAGGCACAAGCACAACAGGTTCCACCTCTTAAACATGCAGGATTCGGTTTAGATCTCTTGGAGTTAGCAGAAGATATGTGGTACCAAGTACGAAAGTTTGAATTGTTGTGAGGCCAGAGGCCTCTTTCAATTAGTACCAACTTTAGGCCCTTTGGTATTCCACTTGCAAGTTTTATTGACTGCATAGAGCTGCTATTTGGTTCACCCTCTTTTGTAACCCAGGTATTATGCATAAGCTTTTTATTTGTTCCTCTGGGTTCCCAGTTCATTTTGCTATCTCTCCATGCATTATCAGCATATTTGCGATGGTTTTTTGAATTATTCAAAGCAAATAGAGCCTGGCATCCTGGAAATTGTGCTTCAAATATAGAGATTGCTTTCTCAGTAACTTGAGCTAACAACCTTTCTCCTGTCCACCATCCATCTCCTCTACAAGATAAAATGACACAAGCATCACCATCACCCAAGTGTCCAATTGGTATTAAGAAGTTAGAAACATGAAGGGCCTTTCTACGTCTTTCTTTGCGAAGTGGCTGGTGATCTTGATGTACCCAAAGATGATATACTCCATCATTTGCATTAAACATACATTTATCTTGAGTTACAAATATAGAAGGTTGTTTTATTCCAGATTCCAGCTCAGAATTTGACTCGATATGAAGATTTTCATTCCAGATGACCAAACAATCCTTGTATGACTCTAGGCGAGAGAGGAAAACCTCATCACTATATTTCTTAATATCCAATCTCTTATGACCATCATTGTATACAGCTTTTCTGTACTCCTTTTACTTAAATCCAAGTTTTAATAGCTATTTGCAGGCAGTAGAGAATAATATTGCCTTCCCAACTTCCCGTGTAACATTTTCAATTGATATGTTACTAATCTTATTGTTGTTTTTCCCTCAATACTTGGTAATCGCCTGTGCTAAACCTCCTGCTGTTAATTCTAATCTGACTTTTAGTATTATAATATCTGATTACTACTAGGAAGGGGAAGTTTAAAACAAGTAATTAAAAAATTGAACTTACTCTCTCCTACAGAAGTAATATAGATATGAACTGCCAACATAGTTTCTACATCCTCAAGCATGCTTACAATTTGTCAAAAGTTGTTTTTCTTTGGCTTTTCAATTAGATGTCGCTTCACCCACATGACTTCTTGTCTCATAATTCTTCTAGATACACTCTCATCTCATCCACCACTTTCTGCTACTCTCTTAGCAAGTACTTTGTGAGTTTCCAACTTTGGTATCACATCAGTAAAGAGATCAGAGCCAGCTAGTACTTGCTTCTCTTGCTGTACTTGTAACTTTAAGAATAAATACACCTGATAGTGCCAGGTATAATGCAGGCCTTCTACACTTGCCTATCTAGATTCTAGTCTCAACGTCTTCTGTATTGCTTTCATTGCAGTCTTTAGGATTCTCAGTCTAGCGGCTGATGGTATAAACTTGCGGCCAGGCTGATTAGGCCACAGGTGTAGTATTCTCTTTATTGAGGTTGACTGCTCTTCTGTATTAATTGGTGTACCTATAGGTCTAGTGCTTTAAACAGCAGGTCCTGGAGATTGGCATTCTGAATTTTCATTCATGGTAGCTAATTTTGCTGCTTGTACTCTGGCATGATGCTTTTGTATCCTCAAAGTTGATGATTCCTCTATTTACAAATATTGTGCTAATCATTATATGTTTAACTAGTTGATATATAGTTTTATACTTACTATTATTCGTAGCTGAAGAGGAGGACAGTGAATATGAGGCTGGTACAGGTACTGGAATATTGGGATTCTCATTGTGAGATAGTTTGACTTGTCAAAGTCTCTCTCTGTCTGTGCAACTGTGTAGTGTGGAGCGATTAACTTGCACAGATCTTGAGGCAAAGGGACCTGCATTGGAAGAAGGTATTTGGTCTGCCATAGAAGATTGATTGAAATTTGTTTAATTGAAATTTGAAATATGATAAGTAGAAGCAATTTCTTTTCAGGAATATAATTGTTAAACTAAGGATTATAGATAGATAAAATTAATATGTTATCAAATAGGTAACATCATAACAACTAAAGCTTAAATTTTGTAAAAAACGCTAAGTTTAGGGTAGAGTTCTCACTACATACAGAGTTGAGCGTTACGTGTTGCATTGAGCAAGGTGTATATTTTTAGTGAATGGCCCCATACATAGATGAGGGAGCAATCTTTCTAACCTAGCCTTAGGTGTTCGACTCCTGCCCTTGCGTATGATTTAAGGCAAGTATGCGGTCCTTTATCTCCCCTTGCAACTAGCACCCTACCTACCTGCCATCGCTGGTGTGGCCATTCTCAGGACTGGGGGAGTGCCTCCAGGTGGTCCTGCACTATCGCAATTCATTTCCCATACATGACCTTTGAAGGAAAGAGTTGACATACCCTAAGTTGCCCTCTCCAAAAACTCTCTCTCCTTCCATGTTAGGTTTGAACCTTCTCTACCCATGGGGGAATATAAAGTCTTGCCATCTCATGTCCAGGTCAGGGGGCATTCTTCATTGTCTCCCCCTGAGATAGGTTAACTTTCTCCATTATGCATAGTTACTACCTTTTCCACTTCTGTCTCTGCCTAAGTTCAGAATCCAGTCAGTGTGGTTCTCTGACATTCTTGAATAAGCTATCGTCCTGGTTCAGAATGTAGGTCATGGTTTTTCAGTAGGGCTCCCAGTTGTCCGACCTATCACTCATCTTGGTCCAACAAGCCCCAAAGTCTAGATACTGGCAGCATATGTACTTGGTTCACTGCTGGCCTTAGAGCAGTATTTCCAACCTCCATGTTTTGGGGCCTACACTTCACTGTTCTCTGTTGCCCTATTATTGTAATAACAGCTCCCTTCCTACAAGCTCCACACCTGTGGTTGGTGAATCAACACTTGGTACAACTTATATTTTCCTGGCATTCATCGACCTAGTTTTGTGGTATTCCTTCCTGAGCTTTGTTCTAGTCCATATGCGTAACCCCTTAGGTCTTGGTTTGTCAGTTCTCTGGGCTAAAACCTGCTAACTTAAAGTTTCCAGGTACTGTCTTTCTCTGAAACATTCTAGATTGCCCTTCTTGCTTACCTTGCTTCAGCTCCTTTTCTTGGTCTGCTCACCAGCATTTTGAATGGTCAAAGGGACCTGATGAGTAGGATGAATTGTCTCCTTGTTGTCGTTCACTGTCAAGAGAGGATTCCTCTTAGTTGCTAACGGCTCAAAAGTGCTCCAGCCATTTGGCATCAGTATCGTTACATTTATGAGACAGCTGTCTTAGTCTTGCCTCCAGTGGTCAGTTTTTGACTATCTTCCTCCATGCTGTTCCCAGAAGCTTGGCCTTTATGTACAAGTTTTCTATCTGCAGGAGATACTTATCAATGCCCTTCTCATACTTGATTTTTCCCATCAGGGCCAAAGCTTTCTGGTCCTCATTCATTGGTGAGAATCCCATGATTATCTCATATCTAAACTGTTTCTACGTCAGCAATTCAAGGCAAGCAGTATACCCTTCGAGCCCTTCTATGTTCTTCCTATACTACTTGTTGAAGGGTGTCATATTGGCACCCTTCGTCCTTCCTAGAGTATATACAATCCTCTCTTTATCCTCTATTCATAACATTGGATTTCGGCTAAAGTAGTCCTGACATGCGTATAGCCAGGTTTTGATGTCCTAGTAGGACTTTGCTTCATATACAAAGGGAGGGCCAGTGGGTTTCTTTCAATGCAGTGCAGTCTTCTGAGCCAATTCTTTGATCAGCTACAGCACCATCTCATTTTTCTCCTCTTCCTTAGCTATCTGCTGTTATCCTGCCCTTCCTACTGGTAGGGCTCCTAGCCGATGGCTCAGCCCTTCTCTCCCCTTGTCCAACCTATCATCTCCCAGGTCCAGATCTCCTGCCCCCCCTGCCATATTAGACAATGCCATGGTTTCTTTTTGGCCCCCCTGCATGGTTTCCAGTCTGGTTTCTCTCTCTGGTGGCCCCTTCCTCTTTGCTTGTTGGAAAGGCCCTAACCTTTCTCTTCCTGTTTCTCCATCATGGGTTGACCCCCCTTAATAAGAGCCTAATACTCTTTGTACCAGTGTGGCTATTTCTTTGGATAACTGGGCAAATATCTGTGTCATGTTCAGCCACATATCCCTTAGTCCTGTTATCACTTTCCTATCAATCGTCTACAGCTTCGTATTGAAATACAGTTTTTGGATTCCTCAAAGTTACCATTCCTTATCTAATTCCCTCTGGAGTTTATCTAGGCCTGTAACCAGTACAGATACTAGGTTATGTTTTATGTTTTTGGTTTTACAGTATTGTTTGATACTTATTATATTTCAAAGGTATCCCTTGGTACTAGGAATGTTTTATGTTTGATTTGATAGCATCGTTTGATACTTGTTATGTTTCAAAGGTATCACTTGATACTTTGAATATTTTATGTTTTATTTTACAGTATCGTTTGATACTTGTTATGTTTCAAAGGTATCACTTGATACTTTGAATAGTTTATGTTATCGCTCATACTGGAGATAAGTGAGAACTTGTATTTAAATACCACTGATTCCATGATAGAAACAGCAGACTTCGACTAATAGTATCTTTAATATACTTGGTTAAATGGTTACTTCTTGATCTCCTACTACACCCTTTCGAAGCCTCCTTTAGTCGATACAGCTCTTGCCTCTTGTATAGCAAGCAGGCCACCTGTTTCTATTGTACTCAAAGTGTAATTAGGAGCCTAGATGTGAATACGTTACAAGGCCTGTGTAGAGCTCTTGATCCTTACTCACCAATTCTAGGATCGTGTGTCCCAAGTCCTAGTACAGCTGTCTGCTTATAGCTGCTTGTTGATTCAATTGCCTATACATACTGGTAAAGGTGGCTTCAATCACTCTCTTAAACCTAGTGATCCCTGCGATAACCTCTCCTTCTAGTTACCTACTTCTATTTTGCCTGATTACCAACTCATCTCCCACCAGCTTTTCTCCTTTCAGGAGTCACTCCTGTACTTGAGTGAGACCTTCTGCTATCTCCTTCCCCTCATCTGATAGGATCGCATAGATGACCATCTGGTCGTTCTGGATCTGGGTTACACTTTAGTCCAACTGGCTAATCCATGTCCCAATGTAACCAGCAAAAGCACTCAAGTCATTGGTGTCTGAGAGGGTTCTGGTACCAGAGCGTAACCATTGCCCACTTCGCCTCCTTTGTATACTTTGTGTTAGGCCTCTGGGTCACGGTGGTACCTGGGGATTTCTAGGTGTGGGCATACCACTCAGTCTAAGACTTGGGATGTTATCACTTAATCCAGGTAGTGCTGGTGGCCATGGGTCAGGGCTATCCTGGCCCAACCCCCATGTACTTATCATCCTTTACTGTTTCTCTGCACACAACATATCTGTGTCCCTAGAATGCACAGATCCTTCATGGATCCAGGGTTGTAACATCTTGTCATCCTTCTCTATAAGGGTAAGGGTTTCGAGAGCCTACTTGATCCTATAATCAGTGAACTAGAAGAGAACATTTTCATTTTAGAAAACTTTACATATGCGGAAATCAAACTTGATCTCTCATATGTGAGGGTTTTTTGTCTGATAGGTTTGGGATGAATATTGGAATACTTCAGACACACGGTCCTTCAGGCTTATTTATGAAAGTGGTTGTGACTCTCAGTAGTGTAGAAGATATCAATATAGTGTTATGCAGCAGCCAACTCTAAGGACAAGCAAGTTCATACTAAGGCCCGATATGTGATGAAGTAAATACTAAGAAGACTCACTTAAGTGCAAGACAAAATAGAAGTATAGATGGTATATCAGATAACAAATATATTAATAAGATCTCTTCTCTGTCACTGATAATATCTGTAAAACCATATCACGATCTGGCTAGAGGAGCGCTAGCCAGGTGACAGCAGCAGGAAAAAGGTTTCACATATGACGTCGTTTAGACGTCATACAGTTAAGTTATTCTTTCATGCACATGACCTCGTTAGCAGTTCATGGGGCTCGTTTATGTTTAAATTGGTTTTGCGCACATGACCTTGTTAGCAGGTCATGGGGCTCGTTTATGTTGATTGCATTTTGCACATGACATACAGTTGATGTCATGGGAAGAGTCTAGGCTGGCCGGTAAGGCTTACTGGCAAGGCAGACTTGTTTATGTTTTGTACATGACCTCATTAGTAGGTCATGTGGTTGGATTATTTATATAGCGTTTGATTTATGTTTCGCACATGACGTCACTTAGAGGTCATGGGATGGTTTATGTTTGCGCACATAACTCAGTAGGGTCATGTGATGGATTTCGCACCTGACCTCGCTTGAGAGTCAGGGCAGGGTTAGGGTTGCAGGAAGAGGCCTATATAAAGACCAGGTTTTCACAGATAGGTTAGCTCTTCACGCAACCATCTACTGTTATTTCCTATCTACTACTTTACGATCCTTACAATAACAAAAACCTTTACGCTCCATCTCTTATCCGCTAGACAGATCCGCTTTAGAGTCAAGAACCTATCCGCTACACCGGTCGTGTTAACCAAGTCAAAGACCGATACTCTCGGTACTGGTGAGAAATCGATTCTTGCACGAGAATATTAAGATAGAGCCTAGAGACTCGAGGAGCTCTAGGACACAGCGCAGTGCAGTTCGGAAGAACCAACCAAGGGCATTACCTGTCACGAGTAACACGAGTAGTGGGAAACCGTAACATTTGGTTGCATCTCCTGTGACACCTAACGATGACAGAATGGCAACTCCAGAGAACTCGGAGTTCACACAAGACAACAAAGAAGATATCGATCGCTCGGACGATACTCTCGACCTAGGACAAGTGTAACCGGTACTGGTTACCATTGTTTTATGTTTGGTTTCACAGTATCGTTTGATACTTGTAGTGTTTCGTGTGCTATCGCTTGATACACACATTGTTTTATGATTGATTTCACAGTATTGTTTGATACTTGTAATGTTTCGTGTGCTATCGGTTGATACACACAGTGTTTTGCAATATTGCTCATACTGGAGATAAGCGATATGCGGTATTTAAAGACCGCTGATTCCCGCGATGGAAACAGCAGACTTCGACAGACAGTATTCTTAAATATACTTGGTTGAATGGTTACTTCTTTGATCTCCTATTACACCCTGTTCGAAGCCTCCTTTAGCCAGCAGCGCTCGCTTCGTGTTGATCACGAAGCCATCTGCTCCTATCGTACCGCTACGTCACTAGGGCCTAGCCCAAACACGTTACAACAAGTACGAAATGTCTTAGGCGAAGCAGCAAGCCAACCCTCATGCGCAGCGAGTCTGGTTCTACCCGAACAAACTTCACTTCCAGATAGTTCCCCCAACTGAACACCACGACCCAGGAGGATGGCCGCAGTGGCAATACCTGCACCCCCGACAGGACCTACGGCACAAGCCCTGATGATGACAGAGGACCAGATGATGAGGTTCCTGGGGGCAATTAACGCCCACCCGGAGTCAAGACAGAAAGCAAAAGAACCGGACCTCTATGACGGAGACCGCGAAAAACTGAGACAGTTCCTAAGTCAACTGGAACAGTACTTCAAGGTCAAGGGGTGCGGAGTCGGAAAAGACACAATTAAGGTGGACTATGCCGAGTCCCTCTTAAGAGAAGCGGCAGGGCAATGGATCATGCCCTACGTGGAAGGGACACCAGACCGGATATGGGCCTCATGGAAGGAGTTTAAAGAAACCCTCCATACCCAGTTTAGGGACAGGAACGCCAAGGAAACGGCAAGGCTCAAACTGGAGAAGATGAGACAAGGAAAAAACAACTTTTCCGACTACTGGCACAAATTCCGCATGACATCCGTCGAAGCAGAATATGACGACGACACGGAGTACCACCATCTCCTGGGCCGTACTAAGGAAAGGCTGCAAGAGGCCTGGATAAGCTCGGACCAGACCAATCGAATGGCCGCAGGCTTCGCAGTATGGGCCATCGACAAAGAAGACCAAATCAACCTGGTTAAACTTGCTCAAAAGAGGACCAAGGGGATACAGTACCCGACCCCGCTGCGCAACAACAATGGGACCTACCGACCGAACAATACACCAACACCGCTACCAGCAGGAGACCCGATGGACTTGGATGCAGCAGGAAGAAGGAACCGGCGATTCCAACGCTTGGTCGACCAGGAACACCAGAATAGAAGAAAAGAGAATGCATGCCTCCGATGTGGACTGAAAGGGCACTTCACAAAGGATTGTCAATGAAAGGAGACCAAACTCCAAGAAACGGAAGCCATGGGGAGGACGGAAGGGCAGGAGACTTTAAACGAATAAAGTCCCCAGCAAAGAGTGGTCTGCGGGACGCGGAAAGAGGCAAACCCACCAGCATCGCACATATATCAACTGGGAAAAACAAGACATCCCTATCAACGAAAAAAGGCAATAAGGCAACAATCAACAACACTAACGGTTATGAGAACAACAATGAACATCTTATGATTAAGATAAAACCATGCACAACAGACAACGAGACAGAAACGAACGCGATGCTCGATTCAGGAGCAACCGAGGAGTTCATCAACAGGAACTTCTGTGAAACCCACAGACTACCCCCGAAAAAGCTAAAGAAACCAAGAGACATATACGTGGTCAACGGGGAAAAAAGCAAAGCAGGACCCATCACCCTTACAGCGCAAGCAGTAAGGGAGATAGGGTCACATCACGAAGCAATGACATTCCAAGTAGCGCACTTGCAGAAACCCAGCGTCATACTAGGAACACCCTGGCTAAAATGATACAATCCGAATATCCACTAGGAAAAAGGCCAAATCAACTTCAACAGTGAACTATGCATGCGGTTGTGCCTGGAAACTTCCCCAACAATCGAAATGATCTGCGAAGAACAAGCAATCAGAGAGAACCTGAGGACACAGATCCTCCACATGAACACCAAACACGAAGAAGCGACCCCCCACAATGAAGGCATAAGGGTACAAGTGTTACACCCGAATGCTAGGAAACCAATACGAGGATCAAAGAAGGCTGCAGGTCACGACCTGTACAGCACAGAAGACACAATGGTCCCTGCAAGAGGACAAAAGACCATACCAACAGGAATTGCAGTAGGACTACCTGACGGCACCTATGCAAGAATCGCTCCACACAGTGGTATGGCCACCCGACACGGAATTACCACAGGGGCGGGAGTGATCGATATGGACTATAGGGGCGAGGTACAAGTCCTACTAATAAACCTGAAGGAGGAGGACAATACGATCCAAAAAGGGGATCGCATAGCTGAGATGATTATCGAAAATATTGATACCAGGGAGCTGCATGAAGTCCGAGACCTGGACAAGACCAAAAGAGGCGAGGAAGAATTCGCCAGCACCGGACGAGAAACCCCGAAGGACAACACCCCCACCGAAATGACAGAAGAGAAACCCCTAAGCATATCTTTCATATCAGCCAAGGCCTTCAGTCAACTCTATTGGAGAGGGGAACAGACTGGGATCCTCAGATAGGACGAAGAAGAAGATGGACCAACAATCGCAGAAGCGTCAATGATCAGCACGTGACTAGCGGTGAAGGAAGAAGCCAAGAAGAAGAAATTAACTCTGAGGCAACTGGTCCCAAAAGAATATCACGACTATCTTGGGATATTTGAAGAAAACGAAAGGACGGATCTTCCCACACACAAGAGTGAAGATCACCAGATCCAGCTAGAGGAAGGAAAGGCAGCCCCGTTCATGAAACTCTACCTGTTAAGGGAAGAGTGGTTGAAGGCGCTGCGCGAATACCTCCAATAGAACCTGGTCAGGCAATGGATCCGACTATCGTCCTCCTCAGTGGGAACACCCATCCTATTTGTCAAAAAGAAAGATGGGAAACTGAGACTTTGCGTAGATTTTCGGGGACTGAATGCAGTATCACAAAAGGACAGGTGCCCTCTACCATTGATCGATGAAGCGCTGGACTGACTAGGACGGGCTAAGCATTATACGAAGTTGGATATCAAGAACGCATATTACAACATAAGGATAGCCAAAGGGGACGAATGGAAAACGGCTTTCAGGACCCGATACGGACTATTCGAAGATTTAGTCATGCCCTTGGGTTTATCCAATGCACCAGCGACATTCCAACAATGGATCAACTCCAAGTTGAGCAAATACCTGGACATATGTTGTATCGTCTATCTGGACGATATCCTGATCTATTCAGAGAACATGGAGCAACACCACCGAGACATACAGAATGTCTTACAGGCATTGAGAGAAGCCAAGGTCAAACTAAAACCTTCGAAATGCGACTTCTATATGGACGAAGTCGAATACCTCGGATTTATCGTTAACCCGGAAGGAGTACGAACTGATCCCGTCAAAGCAGTGGCTATCGATGACTGGAAAGCACCTAAGAGTGTAAAGACAGTGCAAAGCTTCATGGGCTTCTGCAACTTCTACCGAAGATTCATTGAAGGATTTACCAGAGTAGCTAAACCCTTCTACGATACGACAATGAAAGGAGTCAAATGGGAATGGGGAGAAAAACAACAAGAAGCATTCGATGATATGAGAAAGGAACTTACTACAACACCGATATTGTGACACTTCGACCCCATGCTACCGATCATGATCGAGATGG
This sequence comes from Tuber magnatum, assembly GCA_003182015.1. Classification (NCBI taxonomy): domain Eukaryota; kingdom Fungi; phylum Ascomycota; class Pezizomycetes; order Pezizales; family Tuberaceae; genus Tuber; species Tuber magnatum. The sequence goes on from PYWC01000053.1 coordinate 1,015,465, forward strand.
ACACATCCAACTACGTATGCTCCGGTATCCCCTCCCAGCAGGGAAAGGATAGATTATGGAGACCGCTCGCATTTCGATCAAAAGCAATGTCAAAGGCAGAGCAAAACTATGACATTCACGACAAGGAACTGTTAGCCATTGTTCAAGCAGTTCAGGACTGGAGGAAGTACACGCTAGGAAGTCGACATGTGATATGCGTTATCATAGACCACAAGAACCTACTAGCATTTACTACTACCCAAGAACTCAATGGACGACAGATTAGGTGGAGCGGGACATTAAGCCAATACCACTTTCAAATTGAATACTGACCAGGAAAAGAGGGAGAAAAGCCGGACGCATTGGCTCGGAGGACGGAGGACTTCCCCGACAAGGAAGAAACACGGTCGCAACGACAAAGAATACTTCTCTCTAAAGAGAAGTACTTCGCAAAAGAGGAGAAGGAGGACAGCGGATACAAATCTCTAAGTGAAATAACCATGGCCACAAGCAACGACGATGAATATGAAGAATAGATAAAACGAAAGACCGCCAGTGAGCAGGAAATCAATGAGATAAAGAAGGCCTTGAAGGAAGGTCTAAAACAAATGAAAGGTGTAGCCCTCGGACTATGCCAGAAAAAAGATGGGTATCTGTGGTATGACGACAAGATAAGGCTCCCGGACGAAGAAGCCTTACGAACAGAAACGATAAGAAGAAATCACGACATTCCACCAGTGGGACACAGCGGAACGGCAAAAACGACGGCCTTAATTCAATGATCATACTGCTGGCTGTCAATGCGCGACAATATTAAACGATATGTGAAGAATTGCGACACCTGGCAACGAACGAAAACGTTTAAACACGTACCCTACGGGCTGCACAAACAGCTCGAAACTCCTGGAAGACCATGGCAATCTATTGCTATAGATTTCATCACTGGACTACCTGAATCAAATGGTTATGACGCCATATGGGTCGTTATCGACCGACTTACAAAAATGGTGCACTTTATACCGTGCAGGACCAATATGACGACACCACAATCCTTCAACCTGTTTAAAGACCAGGACTTTAGACTCCATGGCCTACCGAAAGACATTACCTCTGACAGAGGATCCCTCTTCATGTCGGATGTATGGAAAGAAATCACACGACAACTAAGTGTCAGGCGACACTTGAGCAGGGCCTTCCATCCGCAAACGGATGGCCAGACCGAAAGAACGAACGCAATATTAGAACAATATCTGCGAGCCTACGTCAACTATAAGCAGAACGATTGGACAGAGTTCCTATCCACGGCAGAATTCGCATACAACAACGGACGACAAGAAACAATAAAGACCACACCCTTCTTTGCGAACTACGGATACGACCCCTTGTTCGATCTGGCACAATATCAAGTGCCGCGAAAGATGACACAGGCCAACGATATGATAAGGGTACATGACATACTGCGAGACGAAATAACTCTCACACAAATGAGTCAAAAGGAAAAGAGCGATAAGCACCAGAAACCAGACCCAAGCCTTACAGTCGGCGACAAGGTGTGGTTGATACCACGCAATATCCAGACCACGAGACCCACGAAGAAGCTGGACTACAAGAAACTTGGACCATTCAAAATAATCGAACGTGTCGGACTTCGAGCATATAAACTCGACCTCCCCGCCTCGAGGAAACAAACTCATCCAACCTTCCACATCAGCCTCCTCGAACCCTACCAAGAAAACTGTTTTCCTTCACGAAAAAGACTTCCCCCTCCACCTATCCACATAGACGGAGAAGATGAATACGAACTAGACGAGATAATCAACTCCCGCTTGCACTACGGTAGACTCCAATACCATGCTAAGTGGACAGATTACCCGCCAGAACACGACCAAGAGTGGTACTCCGCCACCAACTTCAACCATGCACCCGAAGCAATTCAGCGATTCCATGAACGTTACCCCAACAAGCCCGGGGTACGAAACCAGGATTAAGAAGGAACAAAGCAAAGACGAGTGGACGCAGGTGACGGACCTGCCACTCCC
>PYWC01000053.1:1020052-1047522 GCA_003182015.1 Tuber magnatum
TTTTTTCTTTTTCTTCTCTGCTACCCCGCCGATCGTCGGCCTCACCTTCAGGTTTATTGTCTAAAATTGGATTCTACCACCTCGTAGCAGGTCTGATTTTCCCCACAGCCTATTGAGGAAGGCGAAGGTTTTCTGTCTCCCAGTTCCCATAGGGTAGGATTTCCTAATAATCCTACCCTACGTGACGGATCATTCAACAACAACCCGTTCTGACGTGGGAATTGAACTCCTAGGCTCCTGCTAATTACACAGAGGTTAATTGACTCTTGACGTATTAACCACTGCGCCAGCTAGGTATTTCGCATAATATTATCGCAGGAACCCATACTTATCTAACCAGTAGATATCATACTACCCAATCTCTTCATCCGAAGCTAAATATCATAATATCATCAAACGTTGGACCCGCTTCTGAAGTAGATATGCCCTCAAAAGTAGAGAAGCCATAAACACTCACCATTGATATCCAACGCCATAACCCTCCCGGGCCGAATAACAATCGCAGCAGAGAGATATCAGCAAAGAAAAAAGGTAGGTCTGCCCGGCCTTGTGCGAGACAGAAATTGGAAGCTTGCCCTAGACTCCACCGAAGGCCACCAGACAGCTTACAGCGATGACAAGCTCATAACCGTGAAGGGTCACATCATCCACCACCTACGGTAATCCCACCCCGAGAATCACGTTCAGCTTTTGAGAAGCGGGCCACGAGCTATTCGGACCGGGGAGGCATCCCCTGTCGCAACCCCCAAGGTGAACCACACCGCACAAACCCCGGCCCTAACCGAGTGACCGCTTGTGCGTGGCCCAGTATCAAGGAAAAGATGTCCGAGCGGCATCTCCCAGAGTATGCCCAGACACGCAATTTTCCTTGGGGATTATTATTTAAATATCTTGTCAGCTAGGTCGACCGGGTCATTAGTCAGGAAGTCTACGAAAATGCGCATCCCCCTCAGACTTGAAAAATATTTTGATATTGTTCCATAAAAGGCGCAGAATCTCGTGCATGGCTAGTCTCACAAACTCGCTATCGCATCGGGAATTCTTGCGTGTACTATATCAACTCACACTTAATGCGCTCTGTGAGTTACACTAACCTATAGCCTACCTAGCCCATCGCTCAGGGAGGAAAACAAAGCACGGCAGAGGCAAATAGAAGCAGAAAAATCAGACCGATACTACAACCAGAGTACAGTGGTGAAGTTGGATACAATAAGTTACCAAGCAGTAATCGGATTATTTTCGCTGTTTTGACACCTCCCTTCTACTATCCTGCCCTCCCTCCCACCCCCTCCATATCTCCCTAGCGTGAACCAAGGACGGAAATAGATAAACCTTCACTAGACCAGACCAGCAGATATCGAGGGAAACGGTAAGAGAAGTTTCTTTGGAAGAATCGGTCGAAGGAAAAGGTAAAAAGGTGTTTTCCAAGAGACATCCTAAGTTAGTGCTATTTATGGGGTTTAATAGAATTCGCGGGAGGCAGTGGCCTCCGAAGCGATAAATATCCTGGGATATGTCGGGGAAATGGTAATGTTCAAATTCGGGTGGTGGGGAGGCAAGTACGATTACACTGCCTCACCCTCAAATGCGCTGTGATCTGCAGCTTTACGGGTGCGACAGCAGTACCATTAATGCTCGTTCATTACCGGGGCGAGAACCATGCAAGGACGGTGCAGGGGCCAATGTGTGTCCTATATCGCGGTAAATCCTTTCCCTTCTAATCGATAGCTTCACTGCTCTGTCATGTCCATTCCTAGCATGCCACCGGTGCGACGTTTTGACACCAATTGTTTCTAGCTTATAAAGAAAGACATCGTCCCGTCCAGCCGCGTCCCGACCAACCCCTAATAGCCCCCAACGTCCCCCGAATGTAGAGGTGCTAGCAATTCAGTCGCGAGGCTGGTATCCTATAGCTTCAAATGGGGGCAGACCTCGCCGGACCGGGCCCACGAAAAAAGAAATTCAGGAAAAACGTCGGGTAGGTGGAGCTACTCGAGTAAAGTAGTAAGCAAGAGAAAACACGGGGTGGAGGCAATGTTAAGTACTGCAGCTAATCCACACCCGTCTCCGCCACTCAATTACCAGACCAGTGTTAAAAAAGAGGTCGCCGGAATGCGGACCTCATTGGTTGCGGAGGGTGCTCAGGTTTAGGACGTACGGTATCGCACCACCACCACAGCCAACCCCTTGCGGTTTTGTGATCGGCTGTTGTGGCGCTATTGGTTGATTGATCTCTAGGGTTCGACAGACAGTTGTAAGGGTGCAGCTTGCCACAGGATACCGCCTTCTGCCATTGGTCGTCGGTTCGAGCGCCGAGGTATGAGACGCAAGGTGCTTAATGAGGGCTAGTCTATAGCGCAGTGCACCGATGCATAAACGTATGAAGCAGTCCCAGTCCACGTATATAATAGCTCGCTCATCCTCTCCGGGGAATTCCTCAATTGTACGATATTTCAATTGACAGACAAAAATACCCTAAACCTCCCTCCCAATCATTCAGACGGATAAGAAAAACCTCATCACAAACAAAGAATCCCTAGGGCTTAATTGAAAACCAAGTCCCCATTCACGTTCGTGATCCTCTCTCCCAGGTTGAGGTCCGACTCCTGCTCGCCCCCCGAAGCGTTCCTGAGTCTTGCCCTCAACACGGGAACGTCGCCGCCGCCCTCGAAGCCGAACCTGACGTTGGAGGACGTCTCGGTGAAGTCCTGGCCACCCCCGGTCAAGCGTCCTTGAAAATAAGTTACTGTTAGCCTCACCGAAAGGAAGGGAAATAAAGGCACTTTCGGGGTCAGGGAGCTTGCCATCGTCGTTTCCAATGATGTTGTCAAGGTCAAGTTTGATATCTTTCCACGAACCATCGGTCATTCTAGCCCGACCCACAAGCCAAGTTCTGCGACCCTCCTCGCTGATCCTGATGCCCTCAGATGATGCGTAGAAAGACATGATTGTTGGTTTGTATGATGGTAATTTGAGGTAAGATACCAAGGTTTGTTTCAACAACGAGAGCGATGATGATGATGATGCAGTTTGCAGTAATGAGGAGGGTTGGAGAATTGGCCACCTCTATATAATGGGAGAATCCCCAATCAGCCGCGTAAGCCAGAGAGTCCCAAGAGAGCTAGGTGGGCCCAGTACTCTCGAATCCATCGTCCGCGTCATGCAATCGGGAAGGCTGACGCTCGTGGGAACAAACCGGTACGAGCAGACAGTCCTGTGACGCCAGAGTTCAGTCTATCCCTCCCGGTCTCTGCGGTGATCCTGACATCCCTCTCTGGCCACGAATCGGTGCGGTAAATTCGGCCGCCTCCACCGAGTCGCACACCACAGCTCCCGTACCCACACCCGAGCCGGCAACGATGCGAGAGTAGATGTGCAGTGCTCGAGCACTCCAAGTCCCCCGGGGGCGCTCTCGGTGCCCCCCATTACTCAAGTCGCCGGATTGAAGTTGCCCCTGTTTTGGCGGTGACCCACCAAAAAAAAAGAAACGCGACTTCAATCCGGCGACTTGAGTACACATTGGGCCTACGAAAGAGTTACGCCTCTGGCCAAACGATGACCCATAAGGGAAACGATTTGTTGAAGATGACGCGTAGGGGCAGATTCAGTACACGAGCCAATTAAGGGTCCCAACACCTTAGGGTGTGTCAGGGTTGTTACAGTACGTGCACCCGTACGACGTGCCGGCACTACAGTACGTAGTACTAGCTGGGCCCCTCGATCATCGAGGGTGTTGGGAGATTAAAGTGTGTTGGTGGTGGTGTGTAGGGTGGGATGTCTAGAGATCGCACGGATAAGATAAACCACTCAGTGCTCGGGTGCAAGGGTATTTGGGGTCCGGTAACACAACCACTCTCCCGCAGCGTTTTGATCCAGAAGAGCTCAAAAGTGCCTGTGTTACCGGTCCCGACTTTTGTCTGCCACCAAAAATTACTCACTAGCTATCACTCGAATTTCCTAACCTGGTTTAGTCTACATACAAATGCCGCATCTCCTTTTGGAAGCGGACCCGACTTTTGCTTACCCCCTAGTACTGTACACAGGCCCAACATGTCCTTCCGCATCCAACCGCCAAGCCTAATACAATCTAAATCTAATTCACGTCATACAAGCTTTTTTATCTACCAAGCGAATGAAAAAAAAAAAAAAACCCCCCCGGACCGGACACACACCCACATACAACCCTCCATTCATTCATTCATTCATATTCGTTCATTCATTCATTGATCCAGTAAAAAAGTGCACGATCTTCATTATTGTGCCGCCCGAGCATTGCAGATCCCCACTCCGCCCTTACTTTTCCTTTCAACCCTTGGTTACCTTAACTTATAAGGGCAGCCCGCTGGTTGGTCGCCAGATCCCCCGGGAATCATGTAATCCTACCATACTGCAGAGGATCTATACGGCGGATGGGGTACGGTAGGGTTTACAGGTGCAATTGATGTGTTGTTNCTGCTCGGTATATATATGAGATAGGATAGGATAGACCCGTATGATAGTTCAACGCCATTCCTATACAAGCACGCTAGCCTTCTGTTGGTGAATCTGCCAAGCCAATGGCGACCCGTATGACACGGGAGATCGCTCGAGCTTATTGGATGTCCAACCGTTGCGAAGTGAAGCAAAAGGAAGGTAAGAGAATGGGGCGCCTGATCTTCAAATTCCGCGTGCCACCGAACTAACATACCACTCCAGTTTAGCCATTATTTCCGATGATCTGTCCGATGCCAAGAAGGTCATAGTCCTAGTCGGGCTTGTGAGAGCAGACCCCATCTCGGCTCTCGCTGAGCATGCACCAAACTGGTGGCTAGGAGAATCTTGAGAGCCAACTATTCCAAACACCAACCACCGGGCCAATGCCGGTCGTGGCTGAGGTCATGGATCTGCGGTTATCATACTTGTCCCGGGCGACAAGCGCCCGAAAACAGAGATTAAAAGAAACCCATGGTAAAATTTCTGTCTATCTGTACCCTGGTTCAAATCGCAGTTCTATCAATGCCACCTGCAGAGCCAATCCCGTTCCCTTAATACAGCTGAACAGCCAGCGCTACAGCCCCCAACAACACTGTCGCTATCGAGATACTGGCTCTTGCTCCTATTGCGCTGAGACCGACAGGCAACGAAGGGAGGAAAAAAAGTGCTGATGACGGCTCGGAAGTGGCTACTAGCACTGCTTACGCAACGGCATGACAAGCGCCACGACAGATCATATTTACAGGTTCGGGGCTCTCCCTTAATCCGTTTTCAAACACTGGTTCTCTTTTAACCCCCTAACTCTATGAGCTATTGCACGTTAGCAAAAACTCCAACATTTGCAACGCACGACTTGATTTGAGGCGCTGAACTGAGGATTCAGAGATGGCGGTAGATTGAAAGGGGGTAAAATAAACAAAGATGATCTTATGGCGGATAGACAAGGACAGCGTTGTAGAATCTCTTGTGTTCACCATATTCCTAGATGTTTGCCCTCTTGACTTTTTCCGGTTTCTTTGTAGGCGTATTATGCGTTGCCCCTAGATGTGCGGTACCGTACTTGTACTCGTGCTCGTACCGTACAGTACGAAGGGGGTAGGGGAAGGTCTGGCGAACATGACGGTGCATGTGGCGGTGCACCAATGCGATCGAGTTATTATATACTCTTTCATTGCGGGTTCTCTCCCTTCCTCGTATTTCCGAACCATAGTGGTCCACACGAGTGCCCATGGCTTTCATCTCAGGACCGCGATGCCCCTCGGTATTGCCGGCCGAGGGTGAATTCACAATCACAGATTATGGTCGAATGACTACCGTATCATACGTCTGCAACTCCCTTCCTACACAATGCCATTGCCACATGCACCGCCACGTTCGCCAGACTTTCTCCCACCCCCTTCGCACAAGCCACAACATACTTATATACTAAAATCTAGCTATTAAAATTATTACTCCCAGCATAAAGTATCACCCTTTGAAGCTTCTCATGAAAAATCCTTGACATTCTTGATCAACCGCAACCTGAGGAAGTGCTCCATTGTGGAGTTCAATTGATTGTCAGGTAGCGATGAATTTCATGTGCTGCCCACTTATTTTCCACGGTATGAATACTGAGTGTAGGATCACATCACTTAGCTTGGCACTTGGGTTATGTTCGTTTATTGGCCCAGCGATCGCTACTCTATGTATCATAGGTGTCCAACTTCAACTCGGCCGCGCGAGTATCATACAAGCTCAGGGCAGAAATGAGACCATCAATATCATATGATACCTCTGCTGCATCCTTACATCCGCTTAAGTATTAATGCTTGCTAGGATAAAGGGTTCAGCACAGTACCAGCCACAAGCAGCGGGCGCTGAATGCGCCACAGCGCCTCATCCCATGCCCGACTCCATTGTTGACCTGCCCTCTATATGAGAGCACTTCCCCCTCGCCATGAACAGAACCTGCCGCAGAAAACTTCCTCAACAACAACAACCTATCATACCTGTAACACTAGCCAACACATACGTATCCTCGAGCTCTCACCGACAATGGTGCGTCCGCCAATCGTGTGGGCCGCCATCAACGGCCAAGAAGAAGTCGTGAAGCTACTACTTCTCAATCCCGCAACAAACCCCAACTTAAAGGACGAAAGCGATGTTAGAGACGGAACAGCACTCTGGTGGGCCGCAAAACAAGGCCACGAGGGGATAGTGCGAATTTTACTGGCTCGAGAGGATATTGACCCGAACCTGTCAGCAGTTTTTGGCACGACACCACTCGTAGCAGCTTGGTCCGGTGGACACGATACCATAGCAGAGTTACTACTAGCCCGACGCGACATCGATTATAACAGAGTGACCGCATACGGTGATACCGCGATCTGCTGGGCCGCAGCTAATGGTCTGGAGAAGATTGTCAAGCTGTTACTCGCGAAAAACAATATCGATTACGAGCGGCCAAACTACAGTGGCGATACACCACTCGGTCTCGCCGCGCAGAACGGACATACGGCGACCGTGCGCCTACTATTGGATTTGAACGAAATCGAAACCAATGCGCCGGGGAAACACGACAGGACAGCCATCCTATATGCTTCCATGGGCGGCCACGATGAAATTGTGGATATGCTCCTCCAGTGCTACGATGTCAACGTTAATTCCACAGACCAATGGAACCAAACCCCGTTATATTGGGCTGCCAGGAATGGGCACGAGGGTACGGTTAAGTTGTTGCTAGATCAAAATGAAGTAGATCCTAATATACCGGACTCCGATGGCGGAACACCACTCCGCTGGGCCGCACGTGAAGGCTACGAGCTGATAGTACAGATGCTCCTAGAGCGGGACGATATAAACCCTAATGCTGCCGACAACATGGGCCAATCACCCATCAGTCTAGCCGCGCAGGAAGGCCATGAGGAAGTTGTGCGGATGCTACTCGCCCTGCCAAAAATCCAACCGGACGCTACAAACATGGAAGGTCAAAATGCGCTATACTGGGCTACTAGGAACGGAAATTATCCAATTGTGAAAATGTTGCTAGGGCACGGCGATACTAAGCCTAATGAGAAAGACGCTTTCGGCAATACACCTCTTTACTGGGCCGTGCGCTCGGGGCACGATAGGACGGTAAAGAGTCTACTGGATGCGGATTCTGTTGATCCCAATATTCAAGACAACGATGGGGGATCACCGCTCTATTGGGCGGCATGGGATGGGCGCGAGAACATAACGAACATGCTACTGGCCCGGCCCGATATCGATCCTAACCTATGGACCAATGAGGGCAGAACACCACTCACCGCGGCCGCGCACCGAGGTTATGAGCAGGTAGTTTCCCTCTTACTAGCGCATCCCCAGACAGACCCCAATCTGGCCGGTAATAACCTCCAAACACCTCTCACTTGGGCTGCCCACAGCGGGCGTGACGAAGTTGTGAAGGTGTTGGTTGAGCGGGAAGACGTCCAAGTCAATGCTAGAGACATACACGGTCAAACACCGCTCTTCTTGGCCGCAGCGCGTGGCCACACGGAATCAGTGAGGTTACTTCTCCAGCGGCCGGATGTTTGTGTCAATATGGTTGACTGCGAAGGTGCGACACCGCTGTATTGGGCTTCATATGATGGGCACAATGAGGTTGTCAGGATGCTGGTTTCTCGTGAGGACGTTGACATTAACCTAGTCAATTCCATGAATCACACGCCACTCCGTGTAGCAGCACATAATGGGCACTACGAGTGCATGAGATTATTACTTGGCCGAGCGGATGTTAACGTCAACCTTCAGGACGAAGACGGAAATTCGCCGTTGAAATGCGCCGCGGACAGAGGCCGTGTGGAGGCTGTTAGAATCTTACTTGCCCGGGAGGATGTCAACATCAATTTGGCCAATAATTCCAACGGGACTCCTCTACAATCGGCGGCGTATAGCGGAAAATTTGAGGTTGTCAAGATGCTAATGGAGCGGAAGAATGTTGAAGTTAACGTTCAGGATTGTAAGGGTCGGTCAGCACTCGATTGGGCGGCATACAAGGGGCACAACAATATAGTAAGGTTGCTATTGGACCGGAAGGATCTCGAACACAACACAGCCGATAACGAAGGGCGGACACCACTATTCTCCGCCGCAGCCAAAGGGCGCGTGGAGGCGTTCAAGATGCTAATGGCTCAGCCAGCCGTCAAGGTGTACCTCAACGACAAACACGACCGAGGACCACTATACTACGCGGCGCAGGGCGGACACGTGGATATTCTAGAGATGCTACTCACCCTACCCCATCTAGATCTGAACCACACGGACGAAGATGGCGACAGGCCGATCTCCTGCGCCGCCGCGGGCGGACACAAAGAGGTTGTCGAGATGCTACTCGAGCGGGGCGCGAAGCCGGATCTTGTCGACAGGAACAACCAAGCAGCCATCTTCTGGGCCGCGTACACCGGACATGCCGAAATCGTGAAGATCTTGCTAGCCAGGGACGACGTTAACCCCAATCGACAGTCCAAGGATGGCCAAACGCCGCTGTTTTGGGCGTCCAAAAACGGGCATTTCGAGACCGTAAAGGTGTTGCTGGCGAGTGACAATGTTACCGTTGACCTGGCTGACAAGCGCGGGCGGACTCCGCTCATGCAGGCTCAGCAGTGGGGTCATATAAAGATTGTCCAGCTGTTCTTGCAGAGAATTCAAGGGGGCGGGCCAATGGGCTGGCCAGGCCCCCTAGAGTAGCATCTCGGATGAACTCGGGGCGATTCGGCAGGGGGGGGTGGCATTACAGCAGTTGGACATAGTAAGTCGGTTCGGTGACAAATACACTTGGGCGAGATATATCAGAAATTGTTGGTAGCGAACAATTAACCGCAGGCTATGATAAATTTTATCAGACACTTCCAGGAAGATATTGTGCGCCTTAACGAACGTATTCAAATCTCTCACAGTTTTCCTTCTTGGCCAATATCAATCGCAACTTACAGCCTACTGATATATCATACCCACCATTTGTGCCCCGCTCACTACCTGTCTAGTAAGCTCCCGCTCCAACTTCCCCCCTTCCCCCCCTTCCCCCCCGCACAATGCTAACAGGACCAACACAGTGCTGAAATTTACCCATCCACCTCTGTTTAACCCCGAAATTCACATCATAAAACTTACACTTCACCCGGATACATTCGTTCTTATCATACGATGCTTTGTTTTGTTTTTTTCTACTTCGATACCCAATTGATCCTATTTCCGTCTTGATTTTTTCTCTCTATTATTCATGTCGCCCCGTTGGTTTAATTTCTCGAGCGGAGTTGTCGCGGGGTGTTAGATTTGTGAATAAAATCAATGACTTTTAACCAAATGTCCGGTATCATACCGCTATGATTAGCACCTGTCAGTGACGTGATAATTTGATGGATGGGCTTTGGGTGACGGGGTGTCTGAGACACAGGTTAATAAGTAAATCCTGTTGATTACCGTGATATACAAATTCGCAAAAAAAAAAAAAAGTGCAAACTTCGGATCATAGCCAATATGATCGCACCCACGCCCATGCACAAGCACCAGATGAGATGTTTTCATACCAAGACCGGATGGTTAACCAGTAAAACAATCCCTACCTTGTACCAAAACACCCCGCCCAGAGCCCGTACTGTGTACCACTGCTGAAGGATACTGAGGGGGTACAAGAGCCCGGCTCAAGCACCGTACTGGTATTCCCTCTCGTCTAATCAATCTCACTCGACCACTCTATTCCCTCTATTCCAGACTCTTTTTGTTTTTCTTTTTTCATCTCTTGGCATGTCACATGTAACCCAGGTACTATACGGGAACAGGGAATCCAGAAACTACCCACCATTGGTTTACCATACAAGAATCCACTCAATCCGCCCAGCAATATTTAGGTATACCGGTAGTAAAGTTATACCCTCCTTGCAGGAACCAGTTAAATCGATGCGGATGCTAAGCCACCTTAATTCACGAGGGAAAAGAGAAATGAAAAAAAGTTCCAGGTGTAATCCACCAACCAGCCACACTCCCCCCCCCTACCTCGCCTCAAACCTTCTTTTTAACCTTACCCGAACCAGCCTCAATCCCCTTCACAATCTCCTTGCCAAACCAATATGCGCTCCAACCCGGAAACACGATCCAAAGACCATTAGGCAAAATGTAAAATAGAACAAGAGTCTTCAAGTCATTACTATCCCCCCCCAACATTAGCCCCGCCCCCACCCTCCACATGGGAGTAACACTACGAGTGCATGAGATTATTACTTGGCCGAGCGGATGTTAACGTCAACCTTCAGGACGAAGACGGAAATTCGCCGTTGAAATGCGCCGCGGACAGAGGCCGTGTGGAGGCTGTTAGAATCTTACTTGCCCGGGAGGATGTCAACATCAATTTGGCCAATAATTCCAACGGGACTCCTCTACAATCGGCGGCGTATAGCGGAAAATTTGAGGTTGTCAAGATGCTAATGGAGCGGAAGAATGTTGAAGTTAACGTTCAGGATTGTAAGGGTCGGTCAGCACTCGATTGGGCGGCATACAAGGGGCACAACAATATAGTAAGGTTGCTATTGGACCGGAAGGATCTCGAACACAACACAGCCGNGTTGAGAAGAGGATCCAAATTGGGATTGCCTTGGGGGGGTTGTGGGGTATGAACATGGTGAAGGTTGAAGCTGGGGGAGGTTGCGAGGGTGGATTTCCTTGGGGATTGGGGTTGTTGGAAGGAAGGAAGGAAGGATGAGAAGGCATTTATACTATAACTTCCCCGTACGCAGTGCAAGCCGACCATACAATCCCAGCAGATTTAGTCGCCCTGCCAGACGCCCCAGCGGGCCGAGTGCAATACATTACGATACAGTACTGTACCGGTACTGTACAGTACCCGCAGTTTCCGATAGACACCCCGCAAAGCAGGAAATAAATCGACGAGTGCGGATCGTATCCGAACGGCGCTTACCTGCTTGCTTGCTCGCTTCGCATCATGCTCGCACTCCCGGTGCACAATCCACCCCAACTGCTCGGGGTAACACCTGCGTTTGTTGAACCCGGCCCAAAACGGTGCTCTGGCGCTCACGGGTAAATTGGGTAGTCTTACGATCGACGGTTGCTGAACAGGCTGATCTGTTGGACTCCAGGACGGAACGGTATTTCCCGGTGTGTGGTAGGGGAAGCCTAGGTGTAGGCTGTTGCATACGGCGCTATCACTGGACCCGATGGTGTTGGGATTGCTCAGGCTCGGGAGTGTACAGCACTGTGAAGTCCTTCATCTCCGCCATCGTGCTATATCTTGGTTAACTTTGCTCACAGAAGGAGCAGGATGTTGTGCCTTTGCAGCACCGTACTGTAGGTTACTCGAGTATCGTAGATTAGCGATCGGGAGTTGAAATAAGCTTAACTTGGCCACTACCAATGACCTCGGGGAACAGCAGGGCACTAGGCCCTATTATGGTACCCCGGGGTCCGGGGCTTTTCGCGTGGCGCTGCCAATAGGTCCGTCTTATTCGTAGATCCCCCCCCCCCCCCTACCGTGGTAATCACCAGGAGGAAACGCCGCCCCCTCAACACCTTACCTGGGTACCGGTATCCTCCCACAGCACAATACAGCACATCACAGCACTATACATCACAGCGCGGACCATCAGTAACTTATCTGTGGTCAGTAGACTACAGTTTTCCGGTGATTAGCATTGGTCCATTCTACCACAACCCAGCGCTCGCTCGTACCCCGGAATTTAGAAATGGAGTACTGTATCGAGTAATCACAAGTTCAAAACGGCTAGAGGAATTAATGAGATGCCAGGGCAGACCAGTCTAACTCACTGCCGGAAGGTTTTGGGAAGACGGATATTAAGTTTGCGGAAATCTTGGTGTACAGTGCTGTACTGTGAAAGTATCCAGGCTACTGCTTATTGCTAATAGGATGGAATTATCTCTCCCGATTTTTGCTCCCACTGCACAATTCCACAATCTCTCCCGCGCCATAGCTTCCTCTATCACGTTACATCTCCAGGAGAACGTAGTGCTTTGTCTTTACCCTTATCCGCAAACTACGAGCAAAATGTGCAGTAGACTTTCCCGCTCGTCCTTATTCCCGCATGTCCCCATTCCCCCAGGATATTTCCAGCGATCATTAATCTATTGTAGTTTACCACGTAGAGAAAAACCGGAAGTACTTCCAGATCACCGTTACGGCCGCTGCCATATGCCCACAATCCAACATTATTCCTTCTCTCCTGCCTGCTGGGAGGGGACTCTCACCGTGCACCAGAGACACTGCAACCCCAGAAGGATGTGCGGAACGCAAGCAACGTAGAAAGGAATTCACATGCAAAACACCTCAAGGGCAAAACACCTCAAGGGCAAAAAACATTCAGTGAGTGAAACACTACAGTGTGCCAACGCTTATTATATGGGATCCAACGCCGACGGTCGAGGCCTCTCCAGTAGTGGGGGGGAGGGCTCAGCTAGTTGCACTAGTGCTGTACGAATGCAAGCAAAGTTGAGTTAAGATGTCCAACCAGGTCACATGATGGTAGTCGCCTCGCTCGCAGCTTCGCCCTAAACAGAAGGAAGGGAAGGAGAAAGCACCGCAGGGGGATCCCCAACACACGACTGTGCGGGTAAATACACTGTCGTGCGTCCTCGGTTTCCCAGAGCTGACCCGCACTGCCCGACCAGAACTCGGCGCTGTCTAAGCAAGCTGAAGGTAAGGCAAGCAAAGGCACTGCTGTGACCGAACACCGCAGTGAGCTAAGGCAAATTGGAGCAGGGCGGCGGTCGAGGTATCGTGTGGGGTCATGCTGGTAGTAGTCTAGCACACAGTGCTTTCAGAAGACAATTGTCGTGATAATATCGGTATGATATTATCATCTTAATCTGACAAGGGAGCCCCATCCTACACCCTAATCTACATCTGTGCGGATATTGCGCCGTCCTATCAAATCATATCATGCAAAAAAAAAATAGGGCACTATTTGGATTATCCGATGAGGCCGCAGTTCTACGCCCACAACCCGACATTACGCTTGCCAGACTAGATATTGCCTCTGGGGCCGGCCGACGTGGTCATGACATCCCCACCGATGGTCCCCCGATTGGATCCGCAGCTGCGTCCACACAGTTATAATATCTTCCCTCTGCCCCGAGAACGAGTCCTACAAACAACAATGGAACAAAAGTCTTTTAGATAATTGCCCTTGGATATGTCTTTAGGAATATTGCGAAAGTTTATCGAGATTTGTTTCTTGTTGCATAATAGCGAGGGAGGGATAGCAGTGAAGTGTTTCCATTAGCTAGTTGTACCCGGAAGAGTGAGTACCGGTATGAGAACTTTGCCGGCGCAGCTGTATAGTATCATACTAAACTACCTTGTATACCAGCCTTTAGCGGACCTCAAGAACAGCAAAATTGCCATCCCTACCAAAGTGACTCCACATTTATTTCACTGCTCTAAAGGACCTCCACAAGATATCCGGGTGAGGGAAGGTACTAGCATACCAGACCGCCATCTCTAGCAAACAGGGGAAAAGAAAGGGGGGGGGGGACCCCCTTCAATCAGCAGCCTCCCTCCCGAGGTGATACCGGAAAGGGGTGTAACGGAATCGCTGGGCTGCTTGTTGAGCACAGATATGCGAAACCAGCCGGCACCGGCCGTTCACTTCACCGACCACTCTCATACGAGTTAGTTTGCGCAGCACCGTACAGTACCGCCCGCCAGACCATGCGGGATGTGAGGAGAGCACACGATATGCACCTCCGCATGCCGGACCGCAGACCCCGCCGGAGAGCTTAAAATAATTCGATGTGCCCCACTGTGCATGGCCCCGACTGGTTGGTTCCTATTCATGGAAGATAATCTGTCGGTACCATACCGACCACCAACAGCACTGTACAGTACAAAGTAAATTGCGGTACCGCAAACCGACCCCAACCACCGGGAACTCGAGTTCCAATAACGAACCGCGCGCACCGCGGGGAACCTACAAGGTGGGTATGATCATATGTATGAAAGACGATCAATCGATTATGTGAGATGGAAAGGCGCAGCGGGGTTTTTGTGCCAAACCAGGCTAAATCCAGACTAGGAACCTACAAGCGCTATACAATATTGTACAGTACAGCACAGTACCGTAAAACCAAATACAGTGAAAAAGTCATTGACCCCACTGAGTTTGAACAAAAAGGGCATGATAGGACAAACGGTATGCGGCACCGATTAAAGATATTAATATTACCAAGATCTAATATTGACGTCTCTCTTTCCCTCCCTCCCTCCTCCCCACATGCCCACTACAGAAGGCGTATATATCGCCAACTAGGTTGTCGGCACACCTGACAACACACTGCGAGTGACAACTCATGATATCCTATGTTCGGACATAGGACCACACTGCAAACTGATTATGATGCCGGCACCAACTTCAGCCAAAACAGAGGTGGAAGGGAAGGAAGGGAAAGGTAAGGTCCAAGGAAGTAATAATACACCCAGACCAAACTTGGGCCAGGGCACATAGACTAGGGTGGATAGAAGTGCTGGATTTTTTTTCCCCACAAGTACTGTAACCATGGCCAAGAAATGTGATGAGAAGAACCGTCTATAGCTCCAACAGCAAAAATGAGGATAAAAAAGAAAAAGAGCTCAAGAGGGTTGCAGCAAAGGAGAAAGAAGTACAAAGGAGAAAAGGAAAAAGGAAACTTTTATATACAGTCTAAAAACAAAAAAGGAGTCATCGCGTTATGTTATGCTCATGTAATGAGGTGAGATTTCTGAACCCAAGCCCGGCCTACCCTCCATCCCCTCAATTCCTCCCTTTCCTAACATCAATCACCTACAACAAAGCCTTCAGCCCAACCGCCCAAACCCCCGCCGCAGCGCCGACAATCCCACTACTGACAAGGATAGGCCTAACCCCCCTCGTACTCTTAAAAATCGCACCGGCCATGGCGCCGCTAACAATGCTATTCGCCGTATCGTGTTTGCCACGTATCCTCCCGACCAGGTAATTCACCCCATTATAAACGAGAGCCAACACGCCAGCGCTGTTCCCCAGGAAGGGCCCCCGTCGAGTCATCGCATTGAGCACCGCGTTCAGACGTAGTCGTGGTGGGGCGTTGGGTGGTGATCTACTCAGGCCCTCGGCGAATCCCCAGGCCCCGCCAAGGGACAGGGCGAGGAGGTACGTGGTGCCGGTGCCGTAGCAGAGGTCATCGCCGAAGCCTCGGGACGGGAGGGCCGTTTGTGAGCCTGGGAGGGTTGACAAAGCGGTTTCTTCCAGGTCCAGATATGAGAGGCCTTTGTCTAGTCCCGCGAGTGGGTGCAGGGCTGCTGGGTCGGCAGCGGCAGGGATAAGGAAGGAACTGACGGAGGTGATTCCTGTTGGGTCGAAGGTGTTTTTCTGTGCGAAACTTGTGGTTGGGGCGATGTCGCCGCCATCTGATGGGTGGTCGGAGGAGATGGTGTTAGCACCTGCAGTGCTCAACGGGCGGGTGGTTTTTCTGCCGGTAAAGTTGTCCCAGAACGACATCGCGCTTGATTTTTGGTATTTCTTCTTTGCTGAATTATCCGACTATTATTCCCCTTCCCATGAATTAGATTTGCCTTCCGGCTTTGCTTTTCTGCTGTGTCCGTGTAATTCCTCCCGCGCACTCCTCCGCAAAAAGCGCAAAAGATATATGGGGGGTTGGGAAGTCTTTGATGGATGGAGGGGTCGATGGATGGTGAAAAGAACAGGTGGGATGAGATGAGAGGAAGAAACTTAAACTCCAGGGGAAATTTTCTGGAGGTCGAGAATCACGTGGGGGCTGTTACCCGGTTCATTTGGCTCTCCTGTTTCCCCTGCCTTTGTCACCTCTCTGGGCTTGGCGGGTAACATCAGGGCTGTTGGGGTCTACAGCATGTATCATATAACACGGGGTCCCGGATGGTATGGAATAGCCGTTAGGGTGAAGGGGCTATTACTTCCCCGCTTGAGCTCTAAGACCCCCGGGAGAAGCTTTTCGCCTTCTTGCCTCCGTGGCGATGAGTTTCCGGGTGCGCCTATGACAGACTCGGGTGTCCGAAGCTCCAATAGCTGAATCTCACGAATGAAGTGAATTAGTAGAGGGGGGAAACGCTAGGGAAGCCATGGCAAACAGCAAAAGGCCAATGGACAGTGGTAGGTTCCCACTTGACAATGCTAAAATCACAGCGTTCCACATTAATCCAGTGTTGTGGTGTTGACGAAATGATCTCCAGGGTATATCGGCCTTTTTTTTTAACTCGATTATCAAACTACTAATACACCAATGCATCTTACTGTAAAAAGTTTCCTCATCAACCCACCATATCATTTTGTTTGCCATATCAGCGCCCGCCGCCCATCATCCCTGCGCGATCTGAAATAGCAAGTGCGACTATAAAACTACAACATAATCGAGAAGGACAAAACAATCGGGATCCTCCCAGAGTCAACAAATAGGTGACTAGAGAAACAACCTAAATACAACCGAAAGGATCGAAAGGCCTCATGAAAATGAAAGAAATAAAAAAGGGGCAACATAATAGTCAAGAAACAATGGCACTGGATTGACTACGGAGCTACATTTTTAGAACTAGGGTAAGTTATGGGGTCAGAAATAGCATTATGAGGGAATGGGGATCCTAAAAGGCTCCGACTTCATAGTTTTCCTATAAAATGTTAGTCAACACAAGATATACAGGAGCAAAGATGAGATTGGTACCTCTGAGAAGTAAGTACAGACGACAGTTCTATCAGCGAACTTTCTTCCGGCGAGAGAACGTAGAGCGTTAGACGCAGATTCCTGAGTTTCAAAGCGAACGAAGATCTATTGAGATTGAGCCATTAGCGTGTCACCTCCCAGTTGAGATTGAACACATTGCTACAAACCTTGCCGACACCAGCTGCTTGTCTGCTGCCCCCGCTAGGACGGGGAACCTTCATGTCAACAAGTGATCCAAATTTTTGACATTCATCACGGATATCTTCGCATATTTCTATCTTCTTCGTCAGCATCTGTTGGCCAGGGCATCAAAAACCGGAGAAAGTTTACCATCATATTCTTCAGGATCGAGCAGCTCATCAGCAGTCACCATATTAAGCAATTGCAATACACGACTGGCTTCAAGATCCACACTGGTTGTGCCAGCCATCATAGCCATTGCGTTGACGCCCATCTCGACGCCAGCTGCCTGTTTCATGCCAATGGAAGCACGTCGTACTCGGAGGGTATTATCGGCAATTTCCATAGCGTTAAGGCCTTCCACAGCTATTTCAGTGGTTCCAGGATCAAGGTATTCACAAAAGGCGATTCCCTAAATTCGAAAGAAATAACATATTAAGGTTAATAGCTGTACTTTCTGATAAATAGTGATTTGGTTGATTAGTAGCCAATCGGAATTGGGGTTTGTTCCTCTTGCTTTGAGATTAAAGGTGGGAGCGGGAATGCAGTTAGTTTCTATCTACCTTAGATGTCTCGTCAGTCACATCTTTGACAAGAACGAACGCTTTCAAATCCCCGAAACTCTTCAATAACTCGATAACCTGTTCATCCTGCAAATATTCGGGTATTTCCGAAATCAATATCTTGTTAGGCGTGTCAGGAACGTCACTTGATATTACTCCGGGTTCTTGGTGACGGTGGTCTTCAGATATAATGGGGACAATATAATCCCTTGGACGCTTGATCTCAATATTACCCCCGTTAAATTCGATTCCAGAGAGTGCCAAACAAACTGTAGCATCACTGGTATTTTTGAATTCAAGAAGACCTAGCGCTTTACTCCCCGAAAGCTGCACTGAAGTTATTGGGTCAGGACCGCCTGTTGTGACATTAAGGGATGAGAGGGTCCGGTTGAAAAATTGTAACAGCGATTCTTCATCGGTGCCAGGAGGAATATTGCTCATAAGGAGACGTTTCGCTTGGCGAGAGTTGGTGGGCTTCAAAGTAGATGCTGTTGCTACGTTACTTGGTTGAGTCATGAATGCGTGAAGCCTGGTTGGATCCATAGGTGCCTGTCTAGGAGCACCGGGCAACGGAAACATTCCTATGGTCAGGTTAGTCCTGGACCCCAATGGCACGAATAGCAAACAACTGACCAGAAAGTTTAGCCTGCTCGGCCGTGACGTTTTCGTACCCTTGAGGCTTGATATCCCACATGGTCATTCTGCGTTTCCTCTCGTTGATGGGAGTAACATCAGTCAAATCCGGTGTTGGCTCTCTCTTCTTGACCGGCGGAGTTGCGGATCGCTTCCTAACGGGATAAGCATCCGCTGCTGCTGTGCTTCTTCCTCCACGAGGTTCATCGTATCTCGGATTCCGTTCGCCACGCCTATCCCCGCCACCACCCCTTCTCCTCTCTCTCTCATAATCACGGTCACGTCCTGCATATCTATCGGTATCGCGATCGCGCTCTCTGTAGCGATCAGCTCTATCAGTTTCGAAGTAATCATCCCTGCGGGATCTACCACGATGTGGGGAGCGAGAACGGTCACGGCGTCCCGTACGTTCTCTGTCCCTATCCCCGCGATCCCGATCCCCTCTACTATCCCTATCTCTTTCCCGACGATGATCGGACCCCTATAACTAAAGGTTAGAAAAAGTAGCTATTCCGGGTAATCCAAAGTTGGACTATTAAAGATATGCCAAATACATACGTGATAATCACGGCCATAGCCATGCCGATCTAAAAATTCAGAAGGAACCGAATATTAGCAAACATTCAAAATCAGGAAACGCGCTGAATAAACGGGAAAGGTGGGGGGGTAATCAAGCATACCACCACCGCGGGAAGAATAGGAATCACCGTTCATATTTGAAATAAGCTTGCTTGTTTGCTGATATCGTCGTTAGAAAAACTTGATTTTTCTTCTCAGGCTGGAGGTGACAGTGCTAAGGCTGTCTTCTGTTAGAAGGAAAAGAAGGAAAGTTGGACACTGTTTGGAATCGGAATACTTCCAGCCAATGACAGAGAGAAAGTGATGAAAAAGGCTGGGCTGTTTGGTCTCTAGGACCCTTGGGGGTGAGCGGACGATGATGGGAGGACGCGGAGGAGAAAAGGGAGATGGTGTTAGTCAAGTGGCCAGAATGGGAGCTTCGCCAAGAGCCACCCACCCAGACAGCCAAAAATACCCTATCCACCACCGGTATGATATCTTCGATCGTTCCGGGTAACATGCGACAGGAAAACCCAGGGTATGTACCGTACTCGAGCTGCGAGTAGTGTACTCGCATCTATTTTAGACAACTGAATTCCATTCGTCTTCCATTCTCGTTGACTCCTCTGGGCCCTCAGTCAGCTCGATCGCTCTCTTCACTAATGTCTGCTCGCCCTCTTTCTCGCGGTCTGCTCTCCGCCACTCCCAGCAAGCATCTTTGTTCCATAGCCCCTCGCGTTGCAGCTCTCCATTCGACTCCAGTTAATCTTAACCAGCCCCCACTGAAGAATGATCAGTCGAGCTCAGAGCCGGTAACCCATTTTGGTTTTCAGACGGTGAAAGAGTCGCTCAAGGCTACGAGAGGTATAACATCCTGGTGAGTTTGTATTTTCGAAAGTCTGTAGTTAACAAATTAAACCAACAGTGGCTGAGGTTTTTTCTTCCGTCGCTTCCTCATACGACACAATGAACGATGTCATGTCCTTCGGAATCCATCGCCTTTGGAAGGACCACTTTGTCCGCTCTCTCAATCCTGGCCGTAGGCCAGGCGGCCGACCTATGAGTATTCTTGACGTGGCTGGCGGGACAGGAGATATTGCCTTCAGAATGCTGGACCATTCCGAGAAGGTTAGCGGTGACCGAGAAACCACTGTTCTGTGCGCAGATATCAATGCAAACATGTTGAGAGAGGGAGAGAAACGTGCAATCCAGAATGGATATGATCGTACGAGTCCGGCCATGCAAATCACATCCGATGAAGGAGGGCTGACTTTAGTTACCATACTCTAGCCAACCGAATTTCCTTTCGCGTTGAAAACGCCGAGACTCTTGAGAGCATCCCCGACAGTTCAATAGATCTTTATACCATCTCGTTCGGCATTCGCAACGTTACCCGCATCCCCATGGCTTTAAAATCTGCTCACCGCGTTCTCAAACCTGGTGGCGTCTTTGCCTGCCTTGAATTCTCCAAGGTTTCATCGGCACCTCTTGACGCGATCTACCAGCAATATTCATTCTCCGTCATTCCTCTCATGGGACAATTAGTGGCAGGAGATAGGGATAGTTACCAATACCTCGTTGAGTCTATCAAGCGCTTTCCTTCGCAATTGGAGTTTGCGAGAATGATAAGGGATGCTGGATTAGTGAATGTTGGCAAGGGATACGAAGAACTGACGTTTGGGGTTGCAAGTATCTGGAAAGGCGTAAAACCGCTAGAATAGATGACCTATGCCTATGCCCCTGTTCCCTCGAGCTCCTCTTTGCGCCGTCAGGCGCACAGACGTAAATTTCATGTAATTAAGCATTGGCTTCGATATAAGCCTCTCAATCCGAGTGATTCAATGCGATGGCCACAATCGGGTAGAAGGTACTCAGACACAGTACTGTACTGGTACTAGAACAGTCCTAAGGGAATACAGCTCTATTAGAATTTAGCCTATTTTGGATGTACTCAAGTAATGCTCATATATAATACTCGTACATAGCGATTGCGATCTATGGCAGAGCCAGCTTAATAATAATTAATGCTACACATCAGATACCGTACCATAACTCAAGGATTAGCGTAGACTGCTCGAGTCCGGCACTGTCGAACCCATTTCCCCTCCGTTGCACGGTTCCTGCCTTCCTTTATGGGCCACCGGCGATGGGTTTGTCAGTTACAAACAGGGATAACCAAAGCTAACAACTCCCTTAAGACGCGGGTAGTCTATTTTGCTCCAGTGGATGGAATGTGGTTCGGTGGTTTGATGAAGGTCTCAGTGCTTGGGGAGCTATACTCAAGTAGAAGAGTGGAAAGAATCGGGGGAAGGGGTCAGGAAGTCGCCTTGGTGCTCGGCACAGCAAGACAGATTCTTCTCGTCCCTTGTTCTTTCTCTCTTCCCTTTCTCTCTACCAATTCTTACTCTCTTCCTCCACCTCGAAAGGTCACCTCGCCCCTTTTAAATACTACAGCCCCAGCAACAGAAAGAATTCATGAATATCCACACAAGTCAAGTCGAGCCTCTCCACACGCTCAACAGCACCCTACAAGTACGGTACGGAGGTGATAGGGTGGTAATAAATAAATTACTCCACTATACTTGTATCAGCCCCCCCACATAAAGTAGCGGTAGAGTACCGGCACTAACCTCGAACTTACAGCTCGGAGGGAGGGGATGCCTACCGCCATCCGTACCCAGATTATCAGAATCACTATGATGGGTTCCAGGATGGCAAAATTAGCCCGTTTCGTTGCCACTTCTCTTACAATTTTCTTTTAGCATCGTTATCCAAGATAAACCCAACAGGTGGGGGAGGATAAAAAGATTTGGGTTTAGTCAAAGAGGTTTGTCCTTGGTATCATAGTTTACGGGTATCTTGGCAACAGGGAAAGAGGAGAATTTCAAGGGGTCATCGGTCCGGAAAAAGACATTTCTGTGGGATTACTGTACGGACGTGTTGGCACCATCATACCTGATAATCCACTCGAGTACCTTGGGCACGGTATCAAACGGTAGGCTAGCAGCTAGCAAGCTAGAACGACGAACAAACGCGAGGAGAAATCCCCCACTAAATGGTTAGGTAATCAAGGGAGAGAGGGGAGGCATTGCCACCGTATGATACTGGTATCATACAAGTACGGTAGGCTCTAGCGTTATTGTAGATTAGACTGTCTCGCCCCCCCAACCACCAACAGAATTGCAAAGAAAAGAGGAATAAAAGAGTGCGATTGTAAATACAATAGCAAAGGAGAGAGGGAAAAGGAAGAGAGGGGATAAAAAATAGTCAAATGAATTGTTAAGCGCACCATACTCGAGTAGACCGCTCAGAAAACCCCTCCTCGGCTTCGCCCTCTCCCCCACCTACTGACCAAGAAAGGGTCATTTCTTACACGGGGCCTGCCGTCGGCCCTACCAGTGGACCTGGTACAAAGGTCGACGTCGCGCCCCTCGCCGCCTATCTCTTTTCGCTTCCCCTCCTCATTCATCTCCACTTATTTTCTCTACCTTCTTCCATCTCTCGTCTCATCTCCTCCCCACTTTATCCGAGATACAAAGAGGAATAGCAGAGATGATAGACAGCGTCAAGACCCATTACCAATGGGTCAGCCAGCTCAACGTTGACCATGTCCCCGCTGAGAGGAACTTTAGGAGAACCTCAATCATCTGTACCATTGGTATGCGTCCCAATTCGTTTCCTCTTGCCGGTGGGCTTGTTAATAAACCGTTCTTTGTCAATAGGTCCCAAAACTAACTCGGTGGAGTCTATCAACAAGCTTCGCAAAGGTACTGGGTTTAGCCATTACCCCGCCCCCGCTTGTTCAATATTTGCTAACAGATATTCAACACAGCCGGTCTGAACATTGTTCGTATGAACTTCTCTCACGGCTCGTATGAGGTAATCCCCCCACCAGCCTTAATTTCAGTCCAACTCCCGCGCTATTGCGTCCACAGTCGTGATCCCCCTTACGATAGGATTCTTGGGAGTGGGGGGTGTTGGCGTTGGTGCCACGGTTTTGTTATCGGTGCTGATAAGCGGATCTACAGTACCACCAGAGCGTCATCAACAACTCGAGGGAGGCTGAAAGACAGCATCCCGGCCGACCATTGGCCATCGCACTCGATACCGTATGTTCTCACCGAGGGGAAATTTCATCCCTGTGAATTTCTTGGACGCATGTGGTCCGGGAGAAAATAGAATCGAGTATGTGGGGTATTTGCTAAATTATTCTGCAGAAAGGACCCGAGATTCGGACCGGCAACACCAAGGGAGATGTCGACCTCCCTATCTCTGCTGGCGCAGAAATTATTATCACCACAGACGACGAATATGTTACCTCCTGCACGGAGAAGATTATGTATGTTTAGGCTTGGTTTTGCAGGACTAACTTATGATTTAAACTTTCTCGCTAATACAGGCCAATTCCAGGTACGTTGACTATAAGAATATCACTAAAGTGATCGAGCCCGGTCGCATTATCTACGTTGACGATGGTGTCCTTTCGTTTGAGGTCCTGGAGGTCAGTGATGAGAAGAATATCAAGGCTCGTTGCCTCAACAACGGCAAGATCTCATCCAAGAAGGGTGTGAACCTTCCCAAGACGGATGTTGACCTCCCTCCCCTATCTGAGAAAGACAAGGAAGATCTTCGATTTGGCGTTAAGAATGGTGTTCACATGGTCTTCGCGTCATTTATTCGTCGTGGCTCTGACATTACCGCTATCCGCGACGTTCTGGGAGAAGATGGAAGAGAGATTCAGATTATCGCCAAGATTGAGAATCAACAGGGTGTAAACAACTTTGATGAGATTCTCAGGGAAACTGATGGTGTCATGGTTGCTCGCGGCGACCTTGGTATTGAGATCCCACCTGCCCAGGTGTTCATTGCTCAGAAGATGATGATTGCCAAGTGCAATCTGGCTGGAAAGCCCATCATTTGTGCGACCCAGATGCTGGAGTCCATGACATACAACCCCCGTCCCACTCGCGCTGAAGTCTCAGACGTTGGTAATGCGGTGCTTGATGGTGCTGACTGTGTTATGTTGTCTGGCGAGACTGCTAAGGGTAACTACCCAGTTGAGTCTGTTACAATGATGCACGAGACCTGCTTGCTCGCAGAGACTGCCATCAGCTACGCTCCGCTGTTTAACGAACTCCGTGGGTTGACCAAGAGACCAACCGGGACAAGTGAGACCTGCGCTATTGCAGCTGTCAGTGCCAGCGTTGAGCAGGAAGCTAGTGCTATTATTGTTCTGAGTATTAGGTATGTTCACACCATCATTTAAGTCGCACACGGATCCGCTTATTCTCTCCTTACAGCGGATCCACTGCACGCTTGATCTCGAAATATAGGCCGAGCTGTCCGGTTCTTATGGTGAGTAATTCCAATTATCCGGATGCCAATCGCTCTAACCCCCGAAAAATAGATTACCCGAAATGCCAACGCTGCCAGATATTCTCATCTGTATCGCGGTGTTTATCCTTTCGTGTACCCCAAGCCTAGGCCTGACTTCGACCAGGTTATATGGCAAGAGGATGTTGATGAGCGTCTGAGATGGGGTACTAGTGAGGCCGTCAAGCTCGGACTTGTTCAGGCCGGAGATACTATCATTGCTGTTCAAGGATGGAGGGGCGGATTGGGTCACACAAACACGTATGTGGACCACCTTGTTATGTTCTGCTTTTGGCTCCTCTGCAACTCTCTCTTTTCCCATTCTCTCCTCAAAGCAATATTTAGGAAAGGGGAAAGGAGTCGAAGCAGATTTGACCCTTTGAGGTGGACACTGATTCTTGATACTTAGTCTCCGTGTCCTGAATGCCAAAGAATGAAAGTTTCGTATGCGGAATAAACTGCACTACAGCAACAGTCGGGATCTAATGGGAGTGGTGGCACTACAATAATAACATGTGTGGTATTTCCTGGTGCTTGTGAATCTGCATTGGTGGTTTCCAGCTGTTATGACTAGGTGCAACTAAATTTTCATCGGCTCAATAATTGTGCGCTCCGATAATTTGTGACTGAGCTTTCGTCCGGCTAAGTGATGTTGCTTCTACGAGTGTGAATGCGCAAATAGTTCTTGGGTATCTACTGCCACCCCCAACAGATCGCAGTGTTCATGATAATGACCATTTAATCCTTGACGCGCTGCTACACTCTGCTAATCCGGTGTCGAGCTGTATCGCAACCTGTATTCCGCAACCTGTATTGTTGTCTGAAGTAGGTAAGAGAGGTGCTTGAAGCGGGCACTATGGGGTTGATGGGTTGCGATCTATATCCCTCGGTGTCATGTCACGGGTCTCGAGTGACAACCTGTGACTATGGTGCCCTTCTTGGGTGTTCGTATGATACCGCGGGGCATTGATGGAACACTCGTAGACCCCTCTCAGATAAGCTCACAGTGCCATTGCCTTGTATGATATCTGCGCGCGGCGGGGCGACCTGAAGTTCATTGGTCTAATCCGTCCATCCATCCATTACGGGGGCCCATGGGCTGGGGGGGGGGTACCCCATGCCGTAAACCGATGACTACTCAGCTGGTGGGCGTTTATAGCAGAAATAAAAGGTTTAATCCGTCCATACCCTCAACCCAGGGCACCCGCATCCCTATAGGGATCGGATAAACTCTCGGCTAAACTCTATGGATTCCACACCCTTGCCCCGCTTTCATCAGAGTGATCCTTCACCCAAAAACTTTTAATCTTAGCGCCACCTTAAGCAAAGCGAAATGCACCACGGGTATCTTTAAGAGAAAGAATATCATTCCCCTCCGATACACACGAAATGTTGTCATCATCATTACCACCATTAGAGCAACTATACCTAGGCTTGGACCTCTCCACCCAGCAGCTGAAATGCCTAGCGATCACGGGTTCGTTGTCGATGGTGCACGAGGAGATAGTAACTTTCGATAGCGACCTCCCGCACTATGGCACGAAGAAGGGCGTGCACATGGATTCTGCGCTGAATGAGGTCACCGCCCCCGTGGCGATGTGGATTGAGGCGTTGGATTTGGCGCTTAGCAGGATGAAGAAGGCTGGCTTCGAATTTGGGAGGGTGAGGGGGGTGAGCGGTGCTGGGCAGCAGCACGGGAGTGTGTTTTGGAGCGAGGAGGCGGAAGGAGCGCTGGGCGGGTTGGACCCTGGGAAGGGGCTCATGGAGCAATTGGCAGGGGAGGAGAATGGGCTGGGGGGAGTGTTTACTTGGGAGAGGTCGCCGAATTGGCAGGATCATAGTACGCAGGCTCAGTGCGATGCGTTTGAGCGGCACGTTGGGGGTGAGGAGATATTGGCGGGGATTACGGGATCAAAGGCTCACCATGTATTTACACCCCCCATTATTTGGAGAAAAAAGTCGACTGACCGGGTGCGCGGCGTAGCGATTCACGGGTCCGCAGATCTTGCGCTTTTATCAGCGGTTTCCGGGAAGGTATGAAAGGACGAGCAGGATTTCGCTTGTTTCGAGTTTCCTTTGCAGTCTCCTTCTTGGGAGGATCGCACCGATTGACATCGGTGATGTGTGCGGTATGAACCTCTGGGATATGAGGAGCAATACATGGTCTCAGGAGCTGCTCGATCTGTCTGCGCCGGATTTGGGATCGAGGCTTGGGGGCGTGGAGATGCAACCGGGTAAGCATTTGGGACCGGTTTCGGGGTACTTTGTTAAGCGGTTTGGATTTAGTGAAGGTGAGCTATTTCCTCGAGTGATACGTTATGATGACCTTGTGGCAAATAGACCATGGCAGAATGTATAATAACGTCATTTACCGGCGATAATCCATCTACGATCCTTGCACTGCCACTACGCCCATTAGATGCAATTATCTCCTTGGGAACCTCCACTACACTACTCATGGCGACACCAACCTATTTCCCGAGCCCAAGCTACCATCTCTTCAACCACCCGACAGACAAAGGGCTGTACATGTTCATGCTCTGCTACTGTAACGGCGCCTCCGCGCGGGAGAAGATCCGAGACGAGATTATCTCCGCCTCCACATCCTCCTCCGACCCGTGGAAAGGGTTCAACGAAAAAGCCCTTTCAACCCCACCCCTAGGCAAACGCTTGAAGACGGACGACGCAAAACTTGGAATCTACTTCCCCATCCCCGAAATCGTCCCCAACGTCCGTGCCGGAACCTGGCGTTACCGCATCTCCCCAACCGGCAACCTCAAGAAAGTTGAAAGCTTCGACTCGGGCGCTGACGCCCGGGCGATCATAGAAAGCCAGGCGCTATCAATGCGCCTCCGCGCGAACCCCCTCCTGTCGACCTCAACCCCGGCCCAGCCACAAAGGGTCTACCTGGTCGGCGGTGCCAGCAAGAATCCCGCCATAACCAAGGTCCTCCGACAGGTGCTTGGTGGAAAGGAGGGCGTGTACAGGCTCGACGTA
>PYWC01000053.1:1047611-1106712 GCA_003182015.1 Tuber magnatum
AGTATGCTGGTGTTAAAGGACTTTGTGGCAGAGAGGTGGGAGGAAGGGGGACGGATTGTCAAGGTTGGGGAGGGGTATGAGGAGGGGGTATGGGAGAGGTATGGGGATGTGCTGGGCGCTTTTAAG
The DNA here is from genome assembly GCA_003182015.1 of Tuber magnatum. Lineage (NCBI taxonomy): Eukaryota > Fungi > Ascomycota > Pezizomycetes > Pezizales > Tuberaceae > Tuber > Tuber magnatum. Next base: position 1,047,738 of record PYWC01000053.1, read on the forward strand.
GAGGTTGAGAGGAGGATCGGAAGTGAGGAGTAGTGTTGCGGGGGCCCGGGGTGGTTTGTATATTATGGGAGAGGAAAAGGGGGTTCTCTTGCCGACCTTGCCAAGAGGTCCGATTGCACGAGTAAGTACTGTACTAGGGGGTTGACAAAAGTCGGGTCTCTTTCCAAAATAAGATGCGGCATTTGTATGAAGACTAAACCAGATCAGGAAATTCGAGTGATAGCCAGTGAGTTGTTTTTGGTGTCAGCAAAAAGTCAGGTTCCTTCCAAAATAAGTTATGACTCGAGTGATATCTTATGAGTATCCTGGGCACAGAAGAAAAAAAGTCTATATGCAAACTAAATTACGGAAATTAATATCTGGTAGCCCCCCCTTCAGTATCAATAACAGCTTGAAGATACTGTGGCATGGTTCTAATAAGACTTTCAAGCCATTCACTTGGAATTGCCTGCCAAACCCTATCCAAAGTTCTTGCTAATGTATTCATATCTCCTATCCTGCCCCAAGTTTCTCTTAACTTATTTTCCATATCCAACCACAGTGCCTCAATCAAGTTGAGGCCTGGTGATTGCGCCAGCTACTGTGTAGTTTCCATTTCGTTGAGGATTTTGTAGCGGTTAGCAAAACCATTGTGGTCAGGTGTGCCATCCTCTACAACTGTAACCCAATTATAATTCTTGCAACAGTGGTGCCAAAAGGGCACAAGATGTGGATACATGATTTTCTTAACATTCAAAGCTGAGTCTACCTTGGCTTTGCTAGGTATAAGGACCAGCCTCGACCTCATTGTCCTACAAAAGGCACCCCAAATCATTCTTGACTCCTGTTTGGATTTGAAAGTTTCATTGATACTGTTGGCATAGTACTCCGCACTCGTTTTTCATGTTACCCAGGGTCAGTTTCTGAAGTCGGCAGTGGAGAATGTTGACTTGTCTGTCCAAAGGACCCTGACCCAGGTATCATATATCCAATCCAGGTGTTCATAATACTATGCGACCTGTAGTAGACAATTTACTAGCCAAATCGCAAATTTTTATCTAGATACACATCGATGATAGCCCGTGGACTCTATTACGCTTTCCACAGTGTGTGGACTGCAAGCATAACCTATTTTGAGACAAATCTCATCCCAACTAAGCCTTTGTGTATCTGTGTCACAGGTTACAAATGCCTCTAATTGCTGCTTCTTGATATTGTTGAAGAGGGGGGTGGCTAGAGCATTGAGGATTTGACAGGGTATCACTCTCCTTTGCATGTTTGTATATCTGCAGATGTTATAATTAATGTTGATTTACTTGAAGAAATAGACTCTGCTACTTACCCATTAGCAGGAACGTTTATTTATGTTTAGATGTTGGTCAATTCGCATCCATGTCTATCCTGTGTTATCTCTCAGAGTAATAACCTTGATACACTCATCTTGAGTTGTTTTATGATATTGAGCATCTTCTGAATTTCGCTTACAAGTTCCCTTTTGCCGTCTAATTTTTGCTTGGTACGACTGTTACAGTATTGGGATACTATTGGGTGGATGTGGTACAGGTATATAATATCCTTCTCGTGGTGCTAATAGAGGAATTGTTGACTAGGGGGATGGCTTGTGTAATGGGATCCAGATACCCTTACACCTGAGTACACTTGTGTCTAAAACATTTCGGTACCCTGGCATGACAACAGTCCAAATCATGATCACCACAACAATCTTGCACAACCATAGTCCCATCATACTTCCACCATGCCAGAGAAGACAGAAATTGAGAAATCTATGCCCTGTATAAATATACAGATATGGGCTATAATAAAATTTCCAAGCTTATAAAGCTCTCCAAGTCAACTGTTTCTATAGTGATAAAAAAGTCTGAAAACTATGATAGTAACACCTATGATGCTTCCAGAGCTGGCAGACCAACAAAGATAACTGATGCTAAAAGGAAGATCATACTTGATATTATTGATACTGAACCTCATTTAGCACTAAGGGATATCATTCAAAAGGCTAATATTGGTCTTAGAAAAGATACTGTCAACAAGATCTCTGGGGAAGCTGGTTTTAAGCCTAAGATATCAAGTAAAAAGCCTTTATAGAGAAAAAGACAGAAGGAGAAGAGGAAGGTATTTGCTAGACAGAGGAGGAATTGGACAAGAGCTTGGAAGTGGGTGGTTTTTGTTGATGAAGCTACTATTGAGTATAATCGTAATCCAGTAGGAAAAAAAGTCAAACTTGGAGTAGATGAGAAGCTAGAGGAAAAAAACATAAAGCCAAGCTTTAAGTCAGGAAGGACCAATATTGGGGTCTATACTGCAATCATGCATAGAAGGAAGAAGGAGTTAATTCTTGTCAAAAGGGGAAGTGAGGAGGAAAGAACTAGTAAATCAGTCAGGTTTAGTCTAAATAGACATTAGTATACTACTGAAATTCATCAGCTATACATTATCCTCTTCATAGAAGGAACAAATAGATCCCCAGGAACTATTCATGTGAGTGCAAATAATACATTATGGCATAATGGGTTGAAAAACAAAAAATTGCAGAAGGATTGTGGATATCAAAGACTATCTTGACCACCCAACTCCCCAGATCTGAATCTGATTGAGAATGCCTAGTCTGTTCTCAAAAAGGCACTCAGAAAGTGAAACTCCAACTTGGAGGGAGGGCCTCAGTGCTGCTGAATTATTTCAAGCAGCTAAGGAGGGGTGGAAGCTCATTCCTTCAGAGACAATTGATAGGTAGATTAAAAGGATGCCTGAGAGACTTCAGACTATGCTGGATGCAGATAGAAGCCATACAAAATGGCAAAATATTTGCAAATTTCTATTATATTTCTTCTACTATCAATTCTGCAATTGGGTTGTTGTGATTTTTTGCAAATTTTCAAGTATCTATTGTTTTGTGGTAGGGTGGTGGTGCCGTAGGGTACAGAAACTTTTTAGATATGAGTGTACCAGTATGCTGGTGTTAAGTGGTATTTGATTTACCTATACTGTAACCAGTACAGGTACTAGGTTATAGTTTATATTTTGTTTGACAGTATCATTTGATACTTATTATATTTCAAAGGTATTGCTTGATACTTGGAATATTTTATGTTGTGATTTACAGTATCGTTTGATACTTGTTATGTTTCAAAGGTATCACTTGATACTGGGAATGTTTTATGTTTAGTTTTACAGTATCGTTTGATACTAGTTATGTTTCAAAGATATTACTTGATACTTTGAATGTTTGACATTTTGTTTTACAGTATCATTTGATACTGGTTATGTTTCAAAAGTATTGCTTGATACTTTGAATGGTTTATGTTATTACTCATACTGGGGATGAGTGAGAACTTGTATTTAAACACTACTGATTTCATGATGGAAACAGCCGACTTCGACTGACAGTATTCTAAATATACTTGGTGGAACGGTTACTTCTTGATCCTCTATTATACCCCTTCGAAGCCTCCTTTAGTCTATACAGCCCTTGCCTCTTGCCAACCAAGCAGGCCACCTGTTACTATTATACTCGAAGTGTGGTTAGTAACCTAGGTATAAACAGGTTACATTTTTTTAACCTTAGCAAGTGGTTACAAATATTATACCTAGACGAGGCCTGATCAACCTACAGAGGTCCACCAAGAAATGCTAGTAGCTGGAGGGGGCAGAACCAAGGATGGTTGGCTTTACTAGTATATACCATCGAACCCCTCAGGACGAGAAGTGGGAAGCAGATTCCACAAGAACGGCTTGAATGCCCTAGACAACCCAAGGAGCCAAGGGCCACAGCAGCGTCCAGCACGGACGAGGCTGCCAGGCAGCTTGCAAAAGATCAAGCTTCAAGAACCTTAGAAGAATCCAAGGATGAACTAGGCAAGAACACCAAACAGACATCGCAAGACCCCCTACCACTACTGAAGAGTCCCTCTGAGATGGAGGACAGCGACAGCGAAGAAAGTGAATCCAATATGTCTAGTTCAGGAGGCCCACCACCTTCACGGGTGTCCCTAACTAGTAGTGCTGATGACCAGTCAGGAAAGAAACCTAAGACAAAGTTACCATTGCCAGAGAAGTTCAGCGGAAAAGGGTATGACCTCAAACCTGAAGCATTCAAGCAATGAGCATCCTGATATACCAGTACCTACTTACACAGGGAATCAGGACATCCAGGAAGGAAACAGGGCTCCATGTTGCAGCATTCTATGACCGAGCTGCCTTGGAGGCATACCATCAATGCATGGACAAATACGATGATGGAGACAATATCAGTGAACAAATAGTACTAGAATACCTCCAGAAATGATTTCAGTCTAGCAAAAATTGAGAAGAACTATTCAAAGCCTTCAATAACATCCAGCAAGTATGAAATAGCAGAACAGAAAGGATTACAAAGATAGCGACAGAACTGCTGATGAAACGAGTACGAATACCTGAATATGGAGTCAATAACTATATGCTGAAACAAAGATTCTATGACACTATGCATACTAGACTTAGACAAGTGGTAGAACCAATAGAGCAAGAAGATGATGAGATATATGACATCATCACAAATGCAGAATGGCAGGATGCTATCCTGCATGAGACCAGTCCTTATAGCAAGCCAAGTACAGCAAAAAGAGATGGGAAACTGCAAGAGAAGCAACACCAACAGGAAAGAAAGACAAAACCAATCCAGAAGAGGATCTCCCAGACTACCAAACAGGGGTGAAAGGAGAATGGAGAATGCTTTGAATGTGGAAGAAAGGAACACATGGCACCGGACTGTGCCACCAAATAATGGATTAAGATGGAAATCTCAGCAAAGCAGGTAGAAACACAGAAATTTGAGGAAGTCGAAATCAACTCAGCCAATATGGGAACTGAGTACTATCAAACCCTCCATGCCACTACTCTACACCGCCACTGTGCTCTGGAAGGAACCATTTTGATAAATGATGCATGGACCAACATGTTGTTCGATACAGGTGCAGTGGGTGCAGACATTATTAATAACACCTTTGTCACAATCCAGAGTATCCCCACTGATGTAATGAAAACACTAGTCACTGTGAACATAGCCATGAAGGGATCACAATCGACAAGTCACAAAACTTGTGAAATAAGCATCCAACTCGGACTGGCTAAGCTATTGAACCAAAGGATGATAGTTGAGAATTGGGCGAAATACAATTTACTAGTAGGAATGCCTTACCTGACCCAGTACAGGACTATTGTCTGATACAGTAAAGTAGAAGTTGAACTCCCAGAGAAAAAGGTCTCAGTACTGTACAAACCAACAACTGTGGAGTTCAGAGCAGCAATTTGCGAAACTGAACAGGAGGAAATCCTAGCTGAGTTTATAGATCTATTCCTTGAGAGGATTCTGGAGACTTTGCTGACTCTTAGAAAAATGAACTACCACATTCGCCTGAAGTATACAGCAGATTTGTGAAACCAACTGACATACAGTACACCTGAAGTACACAAGCGAAAACAATATGACTGGATAAATGAAAAGTTAAGGAGTGGAGTAATTAACTGGACTGAGTCCCCAGGGGCAGTGCTCATGTTTGTTCAGCCAAAGTTCAATGAAAGGATCAGACCAGTAGTGGACTTGAAACTACAAAATGAGAACACGGTTATAGATAGTGCGCCGATCCCAAACCAGACACAGATCCTAAATGGTGTAGGAAGAGCAAGATTTCGATGCAAGGTAGACCTTAGTAATGCCTACTTCCAGACCCAAGTTGAACAAGGAAGTGAGAAGTTTAATACCTTAAAAACCCCTTTTAGTCGATTTGTGAGCAAGGTCATGTTGCAAGATAACATGAATGCGCACTCTACCTTTATGCACATAATGGAGGACATACTTAGTGACTTTCTACACCACTTTGTGGGGGTGTATATCGATGATATCCTCATTTATTCTAACACAAAAATCGAGCATATACAACATATCAGAAGTGTAATGTGTTCACACCTAGGGTACTAATTACTCTTTGAGTACGATAGTAATAGATAGCCTGCTCGCTCGGCAACAGGCGAGAGCTGTGCAGACTAAAGCAGGCTTCGAAGGGGTGTAATAGAATAACAAGAAGTAACCATTCAACCAAGTATATTAAAGGTACTATCAGTCGAAGTCTGCTGTTTCCATCATGGAATCACCAGTGTTTAGGTACAAGTTCTCACTTGTCTCCAGTATGAGCGATAGCATAGCCTCTTTCAAAGCATCTAGTGATAGCTTTGAAATATATTGAGTGTAACCGGTATGGGTACTAGGTTATTTTATGTTTGGTTTCACAGTATCGTTTGATACTTGTATTGTTTCGTATGCTATCCATTGATACACACAATGTTTTATGTTTGGTTTCACAGTGTTATTTGATACTTGTATTGTTTTGTGTGCTATCCATTGATACATACAACGTTTTATGTATGGTTTCGCAGTATCGCTTGATACTTGTATTGTTTCGTGTGCTATCGGTTGATACGCACAATGTTTTGAAATATCGCTCATACTGGAGATAAGCGATATGCTGTATTTAAAGACCGCTGGTTTCCACGGTAGAAACAGCAGACTTTGACAGACAGTATTCTAAATATACTTGGTTGAACAGTTACTTCTCTGATCGCCTATTACACTCCGTTTGAAGACTCCTTTACAATGTAGCTCTCGCTTCTAGTTGATCAATAAGCCATCTGCTCCTATCGTACTGCCACGTGACCAGGGCCCAGCCCAAACACGCTATAGCAAGTATCAAATGATACTATGACGTGAAACATAGAATATTCTGAGTATCAAGCGATACCTTTGAAATATAACCAGTAACAAACGGTACTATCAAACAAAACATAAAAAATTCAAAGTAGCTAGCGATACCTTTGAAACATAATAAGTATCAAACAATAGTACCAAACAAAACATAAAACATTCAAAGTATCAGGTGGTGCCTTTGAAACATAACAAGTATCAAAGAATACTATAAAACAAAATATAAAACATAACCTAGTACCTGTACTAGTTACATTTCCAAAACAAAACAACCATTTAAACAAAACAAAGCTAACAATCCTGGAAATCAAAATTCTCAAAGAAATCCATTTCGCTATAACCTTCCTCGTCAATGAAATCATCGCCCAACATGTAATCTGATGACAAACAAGAAGGACAAAATGTAACTACAACAAAGAAACCACTTTCATACCAGGGGATGTTGCAGTAGTCCCACACTCCGACATTGTCCTTACAGACTACTTGGACCATTCTACATACTTCATAGTAAGAGCAATAAACTTTTGAGAAATATGCAGAAAATAGGATAGTACCGCGGTTTACTAACAGTTCTACAAGCTGATAGAGCTGCCCCACACTAAGCTCCACACAGTTTGACATCGTTAAGGTTTCAGATTGAGACGTGTTAGGTCCTAGTAGTAGCAATATGCTGTGTCCTCTATTGCTTTGTCCTCTGCACTGGTCGATTCAAATTCGCTATCAAAGTAAGCTGCCCGGAAGACTTCCTTTGCTGGTCCTTCATTGACTTCTTCTTCTAAGCGGGAGGCATCAGGCATCCCTGGTAACAAGTACCTTATGGCTGGTCTGGGAATTCCTATAGAGATTGGCTGTATATTTAGTGGTGTTACTTGATTGTTTTCCCACCGGTCCTTTACTGATTCTATGCTGTGTTCGAGGCCTTTTAGAGGTTCCCAGCTGTCTTCACTTTGTGGATATCCTTTCCATTTCACTAGAAATTCGTTATCCTTGTATCGTTTTCTGTGGCCTAAGATTTTGTCAACTTCCTACTCTGCATTTTCCATTATCAGGATCAGGGTAGGGTGAGTATGGGCTCGCCCAGGGAATCTTTAGTCATCGTTTGGGTGGTAAAGTTTTACTGAGGTAGAGTGAAAGACACCTGTGTCCTTCTGATACGTTTTCCATCCATCCTGACTGTGTAGGTCTCGGTAAACTTGTCGAATACTAGTAGCTTGAATGGTCCTCGCCAGTCGGGTTGTAGCTTTTTGCTCATTCTAGATGTTGTTGTAAATAGTACTCTATAGACAAGGACCAGTTCCCCAACCGCTGTAGGTTCGTGAGGTCTTCTGCATCGTGTTCCTATGGTTGCGTTTCTGTGTCTTGCTTGCTTGACTGCTTGGAATGCTAAGTTTCGATTGGTCTAGTACTGGTTTAGGTAGTCATCCGAGGCAGGGACTGCTGAATTCTCAAAGAGAGTTCCCAGTAGTAGGGGGTAGTTACGTCCGTACATTGTCTTGTATGGTGATATGTTAAGGGTTTTGGAGAAGCTAGCATTTAGGTAGGCTGGAGGCGTATTAAGGAGGGGTTCTTAGTTCATCTGAAATCTGTTGACCATGTTCCTCAAGCTGGTTTTGAGATTGCGGATCTTTCAGTCAACCTGTCTATTAGTTTAATGGTGACCTAGTGCTGCTTTGATGTATTCGACTCCAAGAGATTTGCATGTCTGCTTCCACCAGTTAGATTTGAAATGAGGGTCAGTATCACAAACCGTGATAGGGGAGGAAGGTTTCTTACATCATGGAAGACTCAGAACAGAATGTTGGGAGAACTAAGTAATGCTAACCAGTCAGGCTTGGCAGCAAGTCAGATTGGTTAGGTTTTTACACCATGACTTACATTATGGTCATGGAGTCTCACACGACTCATGGTTGTGAATCACCGGTAGGTTTTGATTGGTGAATGTATTGGAATGACTTGCAGTTGCAAGGTTGCATGATGTAATAACTTTCACAAATGACTCAACTAGTGAGTCATGGGTCTTGCGCATGTAATGCACTTAGCACATATAACTATGGCACGTAACTCCGAGGTATGAGTTATAGGGTTAGGGTTGATGTACAGAGCAAGTGTAAAAGGGGTTACTAGGACCCAGGAGGATAAGCACTTCCTGCCATCATATTTGTATCTTCTTACCTATAACTTTACTACTTTATTGTCCACTAGCGTGGCCCCACTGTGTATCCACCCTTGTAAACGAGTTGCCAGATAGAAGCCTTGGGTGCTTAGCTATCCAACTCAGAAGACGATATATAGTGTCGAGGGTTCAAGACTAAGGTATCGTTGCCTGTGAGAGGGAAGCGCTGACTGGTAGGAATTGTTACATTTGATAGTATTACAACAAAACACACCCGACAATATGAGAAAACCAGCAGGTAGCATAGACAACCACACAACAAGAGTAAAATGGATTAAGATGACAATGAAATCACCACTACCAGGAACTCTCAAAGTTAGGACAAGAGCCACAGAGAGTAGCGAGCTTACAAGGAACTGACAGACCTCCAAGCCCGGTTACACCAAAAGAACAACGACAAGAGGAAACTTCGTCCTCAGACGAGGAAACAGAAACAAGGATGTCGGGAATGGGAGTAGCTGCCCTACTGGTTCAGCGAGTAGGAATGATACACAAACAGCTTACAGCCCTACTAGTGATCCTACAGACAGGGTGACCTAGCAGAGGAAATATGCCAAAGGCTAAAGAACCTAATGTGTTCAGAGGGGAAAGGATGCAGTTATGAGAATTTTTCCCCCTAGCTTGAATGATACTTTAGGGTCAAGAACTATGGCAACTATTAGGACACTACTAAGGTAGCTTACACGGAATAGCTGTTACATGATACTGCAGGCCAATGGATAACCCCCTATGTCGAAGGTTCCAAAGCACAAGAATGAGAGATATTGGAAAGGTTCAAGAAGGTCCTAAAGGAATGATTCGGAGATATTGATGCAAACCTGATGGCATGCAACAAGTTGGAAGTCATGCAATAAGAAAGGAAGAACATGATGGACTTTTGGAATAAATTCCAATACCTAGCTATCGAGACTGAATACGATGATGAGACACTCTACAGATACTTGCTGCAGGCATGTACCACCCAGCTGCAACAAGTGTGGGGTACAGCAGAAACCAAATATATGACAGCAGCGGATTTCACAATATGGGCAATCGAAAGGAGGCAATGGTTGGGAGTGATGAGAGATATCCAGAACAGGAAGCTCCTAATAAATGACTATAAGAACATACCAAGGAACCAAGATGGAACTTTTCAACAAACACCCTTAATGATAACCAAGGATGGTGACGTAATAGACCAGGATGTAACTTGAAAAAGGTCAAACTTAAACCTGTCCTGACAGGTATACGAACGAAGGATGCAAGAGAGGCTATGCCTGGGATGCGGAAAGGGCGGCCACATACTCTGCAACTGCAGACCACCAAGGGACAGTGTAACCGGTACGGGTTACTAGGGTTTTATGTTTGGTTTCACAGTATCGTTTGATACTTGTATTGTTTCGTGTGCTATCGGTTGATACACACATTGTTTTATGTTTGGTTTCACAGTATCGTTTGATACTTGTATTGTTTCGTGTGCTATCGGTTGATACACACATTGTTTTATGTTTGGTTTCACAGTATCGTTTGATACTTGTATTGTTTCGTGTGCTATCGGTTGATACACACATTGTTTTATGTTTGGTTTCACAGTATCGTTTGATACTTGTATTGTTTCGTGTGCTATCGGTTGATACACACATTGTTTTATGTTTGGTTTCACAGTATCGTTTGATACTTGTATTGTTTCGTGTGCTATCGGTTGATACACACATTGTTTTATGTTTGGTTTCACAGTATCGTTTGATACTTGTATTGTTTCGTGTGCTATCGGTTGATACACACATTGTTTTATGTTTGGTTTCACAGTATCGTTTGATACTTGTATTGTTTCGTGTGCTATCGGTTGATACACACATTGTTTTATGTTTGGTTTCACAGTATCGTTTGATACTTGTATTGTTTCGTGTGCTATCGGTTGATACACACATTGTTTTATGTTTGGTTTCACAGTATCGTTTGATACTTGTATTGTTTCGTGTGCTATCGGTTGATACACACATTGTTTTATGTTTGGTTTCACAGTATCGTTTGATACTTGTATTGTTTCGTGTGCTATCGGTTGATACACACATTGTTTTATGTTTGGTTTCACAGTATCGTTTGATACTTGTATTGTTTCGTGTGCTATCGGTTGATACACACATTGTTTTATGTTTGGTTTCACAGTATCGTTTGATACTTGTATTGTTTCGTGTGCTATCGGTTGATACACACATTGTTTTATGTTTGGTTTCACAGTATCGTTTGATACTTGTATTGTTTCGTGTGCTATCGGTTGATACACACATTGTTTTATGTTTGGTTTCACAGTATCGTTTGATACTTGTATTGTTTCGTGTGCTATCGGTTGATACACACATTGTTTTATGTTTGGTTTCACAGTATCGTTTGATACTTGTATTGTTTCGTGTGCTATCGGTTGATACACACATTGTTTTATGTTTGGTTTCACAGTATCGTTTGATACTTGTATTGTTTCGTGTGCTATCGGTTGATACACACATTGTTTTATGTTTGGTTTCACAGTATCGTTTGATACTTGTATTGTTTCGTGTGCTATCGGTTGATACACACATTGTTTTATGTTTGGTTTCACAGTATCGTTTGATACTTGTATTGTTTCGTGTGCTATCGGTTGATACACACATTGTTTTATGTTTGGTTTCACAGTATCGTTTGATACTTGTATTGTTTCGTGTGCTATCGGTTGATACACACATTGTTTTATGTTTGGTTTCACAGTATCGTTTGATACTTGTATTGTTTCGTGTGCTATCGGTTGATACACACATTGTTTTATGTTTGGTTTCACAGTATCGTTTGATACTTGTATTGTTTCGTGTGCTATCGGTTGATACACACATTGTTTTATGTTTGGTTTCACAGTATCGTTTGATACTTGTATTGTTTCGTGTGCTATCGGTTGATACACACATTGTTTTATGTTTGGTTTCACAGTATCGTTTGATACTTGTATTGTTTCGTGTGCTATCGGTTGATACACACATTGTTTTATGTTTGGTTTCACAGTATCGTTTGATACTTGTATTGTTTCGTGTGCTATCGGTTGATACACACATTGTTTTATGTTTGGTTTCACAGTATCGTTTGATACTTGTATTGTTTCGTGTGCTATCGGTTGATACACACATTGTTTTATGTTTGGTTTCACAGTATCGTTTGATACTTGTATTGTTTCGTGTGCTATCGGTTGATACACACATTGTTTTATGTTTGGTTTCACAGTATCGTTTGATACTTGTATTGTTTCGTGTGCTATCGGTTGATACACACATTGTTTTATGTTTGGTTTCACAGTATCGTTTGATACTTGTATTGTTTCGTGTGCTATCGGTTGATACACACATTGTTTTATGTTTGGTTTCACAGTATCGTTTGATACTTGTATTGTTTCGTGTGCTATCGGTTGATACACACATTGTTTTATGTTTGGTTTCACAGTATCGTTTGATACTTGTATTGTTTCGTGTGCTATCGGTTGATACACACATTGTTTTATGTTTGGTTTCACAGTATCGTTTGATACTTGTATTGTTTCGTGTGCTATCGGTTGATACACACATTGTTTTATGTTTGGTTTCACAGTATCGTTTGATACTTGTATTGTTTCGTGTGCTATCGGTTGATACACACATTGTTTTATGTTTGGTTTCACAGTATCGTTTGATACTTGTATTGTTTCGTGTGCTATCGGTTGATACACACATTGTTTTATGTTTGGTTTCACAGTATCGTTTGATACTTGTATTGTTTCGTGTGCTATCGGTTGATACACACATTGTTTTATGTTTGGTTTCACAGTATCGTTTGATACTTGTATTGTTTCGTGTGCTATCGGTTGATACACACATTGTTTTATGTTTGGTTTCACAGTATCGTTTGATACTTGTATTGTTTCGTGTGCTATCGGTTGATACACACATTGTTTTATGTTTGGTTTCACAGTATCGTTTGATACTTGTATTGTTTCGTGTGCTATCGGTTGATACACACATTGTTTTATGTTTGGTTTCACAGTATCGTTTGATACTTGTATTGTTTCGTGTGCTATCGGTTGATACACACATTGTTTTATGTTTGGTTTCACAGTATCGTTTGATACTTGTATTGTTTCGTGTGCTATCGGTTGATACACACATTGTTTTATGTTTGGTTTCACAGTATCGTTTGATACTTGTATTGTTTCGTGTGCTATCGGTTGATACACACATTGTTTTATGTTTGGTTTCACAGTATCGTTTGATACTTGTATTGTTTCGTGTGCTATCGGTTGATACACACATTGTTTTATGTTTGGTTTCACAGTATCGTTTGATACTTGTATTGTTTCGTGTGCTATCGGTTGATACACACATTGTTTTATGTTTGGTTTCACAGTATCGTTTGATACTTGTATTGTTTCGTGTGCTATCGGTTGATACACACATTGTTTTATGTTTGGTTTCACAGTATCGTTTGATACTTGTATTGTTTCGTGTGCTATCGGTTGATACACACATTGTTTTATGTTTGGTTTCACAGTATCGTTTGATACTTGTATTGTTTCGTGTGCTATCGGTTGATACACACATTGTTTTATGTTTGGTTTCACAGTATCGTTTGATACTTGTATTGTTTCGTGTGCTATCGGTTGATACACACATTGTTTTATGTTTGGTTTCACAGTATCGTTTGATACTTGTATTGTTTCGTGTGCTATCGGTTGATACACACATTGTTTTATGTTTGGTTTCACAGTATCGTTTGATACTTGTATTGTTTCGTGTGCTATCGGTTGATACACACATTGTTTTATGTTTGGTTTCACAGTATCGTTTGATACTTGTATTGTTTCGTGTGCTATCGGTTGATACACACATTGTTTTATGTTTGGTTTCACAGTATCGTTTGATACTTGTATTGTTTCGTGTGCTATCGGTTGATACACACATTGTTTTATGTTTGGTTTCACAGTATCGTTTGATACTTGTATTGTTTCGTGTGCTATCGGTTGATACACACATTGTTTTATGTTTGGTTTCACAGTATCGTTTGATACTTGTATTGTTTCGTGTGCTATCGGTTGATACACACATTGTTTTATGTTTGGTTTCACAGTATCGTTTGATACTTGTATTGTTTCGTGTGCTATCAGTTGATACACACATTGTTTTGCAATATCGCTCATACTGGAAATAAGCGATATGCTGTATTTAAAGACCGCTGATTCCCGCGATGGAAACAGCAGACTTCGACAGATAGTATTCTTAAATATACTTGGTTGAACGGTTACTTCTTTGATCTCCTATTACACCCCGTTCGAAGCCTCCTTTAGCAAGCAGCGCTCGCTTCGTGTTGACTACGAAGCCATCTGCTCCTATCGTACCGCTACGTGACTAGGGCCCAGCCCGAACACGTTACAGACAGACAAGACAGAGTACAATTGGAAAGGACAGGGCCTGTGCAGCCAGGAAGGCAAACACCAGTTCCAACCAAGCTACGAGAAATGAATCTTGATACTGAGAATGAAGAGGTGGAAAAAGATGACTGTTCCTAGCAAGAGGTAGTCTGAGGGACAGGACACAGCCAAAACCCATCACCCTGGCCAATTACTACATGACACTGGAAGTGGAATCATTGGAACATGACGGAGATCACATTATGGTTAAGACACTACTATATGGAAGAAATGAGACAGTCATTATACATGACATGATTGACTCAGGAGTAACAGAAAACTTTATTGATAAAGAAATATGTGACAAACACAGTCTCACTACTATTAAGGCAAAGAAACTAAGAGACATACACCTGGCAGATAGAAAAAAAGTGTTACAGGACTGATTAGCCATAAGGTGTAAGTGCCTATGAATATCAGTAACCATATGGAACCGGCAACCTTTCAGGTGGCCAACCTGTAGAGCTATAAGGCAGTCTTAAGAATGCCATGGCTGAGACGACATAGGCCCACAAGTGAGTGAGAAAACAAAAAAATCATGTTTGTGAATGAACGATATGCAGCAGAGGGTCTACACAGTTCACTGGTAGTATATACCACCCCCGAAGGGAAAGCCCTGGAAGGGAACTTAATCATGAGGTTCTCCCAAGTCCAGGCCCTGAAAAAACCCAGTACCCGGGGAGGCCAAGAGGACAAACAGATCTGAGTCAAGAAGTTGACCAACAAGGCAAAAGTACCTACTAAAGGTTCCCCAAGAGTGGCAGGGTATAACCTGTATATCAGCGAACAACAAACAATACATGCCTGAGGGCAGATGACGATTATAACAGGAAGAGCCATTGGACTACCAGAAGGCACTTATGGGCGGATTGCCTCACAAAGCGGTTTAGCAATCAAACATGGGCTCATAACCAACACGGGGGTAATAGATGCTTACTATATGGGTGAAAAGAAAGTTGTCTTGGTAAACCTAACCAATGAGCACTTCCAAGTAGGAAAAGGTGATAGAATGGTCCAGTTAATCAGTGAAAAGATGGACAAAGGAGAGCTCTAGGAAGTAGGAACTCTGAATGAAACCACCTGAGGAACGAAAGGATTTGGAAGTATATATCAATCGATGGATGAAAGACAGAAACCCAAAAAGAAGATTGAAATCTGGGAGACAACAGCGTCAGCACTGCAGAGGTTTTACCAATAAGTAGAAAATACAGGAATTATCAAAGTACGATGGGATCAAGAACTGGCCATATGGGCCAAACATAATATAAGTACGGAATTAGCGATCCAGCATAAAAAGGGCAAGGAAAACAAACCCGGAAACCAAACAATCCCAAAGGAATACTAGCGGCATTGGGAACTGTTCTAGGAAGAAGAGGCAACAAAGGTACCACAATATCGGAAGGGGGTGGACTTGGCAATAAAATTCAGGAAGGAAGCTGGATTTCCAACAAAGAGGATCTACCCACTGGGAGAAAAGGAACTGTAGGAACTGAAGACCTACATCATGCAGAACCTGCAATGAGGATGGATTAGGGACTACTTCATAGAAGGAGCATTGCTGATCCTATTCGTACGAAAGAAGGACGAAAAACTAAGACTCAGTGTAGATTACTGAGCCCTTAATGAAATAATAAAGAAAGTGTGGTACCCACTACTATTGATATCCGAGGCTCTAGACAGGCCCAGATCAGTAATGCACTTCACCAAACTTGATATCAAGGGGGCATACCAAAATATTAGAATCAAACCAGGGAACGAATAGAAGACAATGTTAGCTATGCAGTATAGGACATTCGAGTATCCAGTTATGCCATTCGGGCTAACCAATGGGCCCGCCACCTTTCAGCAACAGATCAACCATGTACTAAGCTGATAACTAGATATATATTGCATTGTCTAGTTAGATGATATATTCATATATTCCCAGAATATGGAACAATACTGAAAGCATGTCAATAACATTACGGAAGCACTACAGAAATCAGTGATGAAGGTCAAACCAAGCAAATGTGAGTTCCATAAGCAGGAAGTAGAATATCTTGGCTTCATTATCAACTAGGAAGGAGTTCAAATAGACCTGGTCAAGACCCAGACAATATAGAAGTAGGAGGTACCAAAAACCTATGGGGACATCTAGTGTTTTATGAGATTTTGTAACTTCTATTGTTGCTTCATCGAAAGGTTCAATTGAATGGCAAAACAGATAGACCACCTTCACAAAAAGGACATCAAATAGAACTGGGGAGAAGAACAAGACAGAGCATTGGACAAGCTAAGGACAAAAATAACCACGGCACCCATATTGGTGTATTTTGACTGCAAAAGGGAAACGATGATTGAAACCAATGTATTAAAAGATGTATGCTCAGGCATACTATCACAGAGGTGTGAAGAGGAACAAGGGAGACCAGTCACATACTGGTCCAAGACAATGACACTAGCTGAATGCAACTATGACGTGCATGACAAGGAACTACTAGCAATAGGGCAAGGTCTTAAGGAGAGGAGACGTTACATTCCGAACACCAATCATAGTACCAAGATCCCAACAAACCACAAGAACCTAATACCATTCATGATAATGAAAGAGCTCAATGACTGCCAAATGCGTTGAATAGAGAAGCTAAGCCAGTATGAAATCAAAATCCAATACCGACCTGCGAAGGAAGGCGGGAAACTGGACACCCTCACCAGGCAAGCAAAGGACTGACCCAAAAACAACAAAGGTAAATGGATTGCAAGGAGATGATAGATACTTCTCTCAAGGGAAAAATATTTCAAGACAATGGAAATAGTGGAAATTCAGGATGATATACAGGACACCATAAAGGAAATTGACAGAAAAGACAGGAAAATTCAACAGATACAATAAGTGTAACATGTTTGGGCCGGGCCCTGGTCACGTAGCGGTACAATAGGAGTAGATGGCTTCTTGATCAACAAGAAGTAAGCGCTGCTTACTAAAGGAGTCTTGGAATGAGGTGTAATAGGAGATCAGAGAAGTAACTATTCAACTAAGGATATTTAGAATACTGTCTGTTGAAGTCTGCTGTTTCCACCATGGAAACCAGCGGTCTTTAAATACAGCATATCGCTTATCTCCAGTATGAGCGACATTTCAAAACATTGTGTGTATCAACCGATAGTACATGAAATAATACTAGTATCAAGCGATACTGCGAAACCCAACATAAAACGTTGTGTGTATCAACTGATAGCACACGAAACAATACAAGTATCAAACAATACTGTGAAACCAAAGATAAAACATTGTGTGTATCAACCGATAGCACAGGAAACAATACAAGTATCAAATGATGCTGAGAAACGAAACATAAAACATTTTGTGTATCAACTGATAGCACACAAAACAATACAAATATCAAACAATACTGTGAAACCAAACATAAAACATTGTGCGTATCAACAGATAGCACACGAAACCATACCAGTATCAAACGATACTGTGAAACCAAACACAAAACAACCTAGTACTCCTACCGGTTACACTCCCAAAATAAAATGACAATTTCACAAAACAAAATAACTTAATAAAATCCTAATAGTCAGTAAACCTGCTATTCTCCTCAAAGTCCCCATAAGACCCATCCTCATCATCCTCGCTATCCTGCAACATCCTCATCTTGTCCTGGAACATCTATGCTGCCCCTTCCAGCCATTTCCCAAACATTCCTGACAGGGCCCTTCGCGCACAAAGCAACCTGACTACTTGTAGTGTGGTAAGTTGATGTAATTGCACGCTGTCCAGTCCTCCTAATCCTCAGTTTCGATATCGCTTCATCCGCAATCGTCGCAGTAATTGACATAAAACATCTTCCAGTATGCGTCCAGCAGGATGGTTCCGTTGCGCAGCAGTTCTCTGACGATGGTATGTCGTCCTTTGATGCTTATTTCTTCGTAGGTCGACATTTCTTAGTTTTGTAAAGTAGGTAAAGGTTTGTAAGGGTAGTGTGTCAGGTAAGGGTTCTCCTTTGATTTGTAGGTCAGATGGAAAGGTTTTGTCTTCGGAGGGGTTTTGAGTGATGGTGGGTGGTATTTATATTTTGGTATTAATATTGCTTAGGTGTCAGTCTTGCTTAGGGGTTGACCTTACTTAGGTTTCCAGGGGAAGGTGGGTGGTATTTAATCTCAGTTTCTTCCATCTCCATACACATCTCACATTTTTCTGTGCTCAGGGAACATTCGCTTCCAAAGCAGAATATGTCAGTCATTGTTTCTCCCCACATCCGTCCTGTCGATTCAGTTGTTATTTCTAGGCATTTGTTGCAACTGTGTATGAATAATCGGTGTGTAAGGTATCGTCTAGGAATAATATCACAGTTCACCAACAGTCCCATTAGCTGATAGTGAAGTCTCCCTGGTACTTGCTTATAGTTTGACATCGTAAGGCTGTTGGTTAGTGTGTTTCTTTTCTGGTTATTCCCCGTACTGGGCTTTAGCTAGCCTTACTAGGTATGCCACTTTGTCTGTCATGACCCGATTCTCGCCTTCGCAGCTTTTGAAATCACTTTCAAAATGGGCTGACCAAAATCCATCTTGTATTTCTTGATCTGTATCTGGGCAGAGGTGTTGTATTTCCAGCAGGCTTGGGCTCCAAGCACGGGTTATATGGTTTATCATAGGGGGTAGCTCATCCTCTGGTTGGTTGTTCTCCCACTATTGGTTTACTAGTTCCATCGTATTTCCTAATCTTTCAATGGGTTCCTAGCCGTTTTCCATTTCTGGGTATCCCACCCGTTTCACAAGAAATTGGTCGCGATCGTATCATTTTCAGTGGTCTCGTATGGTGTCCACTTCCCATTCTGGTTTTTTGTTAACCACGATGGGAGGTGGCTTTGCATGGGTTCTTGCAGGAAAGGAGGTATTGTCATTAGAGAGGTATCTTTTCACGGTAGATGCGTGAAATGTCGCTTGTCAGTTTCTATACATTTTGCAGTCCATTTCCACAGTGTAATTTTGTGTATGTTCATATTCAATTACCATGAACAGTCCTCGCCAATGTGGTTGCAATTTCTTGGTTTGTCCAGATTCCGTTGCGAAAAGGCTCCCATAGACCAGTAACAGGTTTCCCTTTCCTATCGGGGTGTGGTGTCTGCATCATTTTGCTGCCATTCTCGTAATCCTGAATCGTACTAGTTTGATCATATTGAATGCCATGTTCCAGATTCCTTGGTGCCTGTTGAACAATTTGTCAGCTGCCGGAACTGCAGAATTCTTGATATTCGCCAGGGGAAGTAGGCGGTAATTTTTTCCATAAACTGCTTTGTATGGTGACATACCAAGAGTTTCGGACCAGCCAGCATTTAAGTATGCGGCCGTTTCGGGTATGGCATCAAACCAATTGTTCTGTCTTGAATTGACTAGGTTCCGAAGAGCCGTTTTTAATTCCGGGATTTTTCTTTCGACCTGTCCATTCATTTCATGGTGGCCTGGTGCTCCTTTGATGTGCTTAATTCCTAGTGATCGGCATTGTTGTCACCATACATGTGATTCAAATCATGGGTCTGCATTGCTAACTATCGTTATTGGATAGCCATGGGGTATAAATATTTTGTTGCGTAGTGGTTCCCAGGTTGTTATTGCCATTACTTTCTTGTTTGTTGGTATAAACCAGGTAAATCCCGAGAACCTATCTATGGCTACTAGGATCATATCGTATCCCCATGAATTGTGGAATGCTCCCGCAAAGTTAATTGCTATTGATTCAAAAATTTCCGCTGGTAGAATAATCATCTGGGCCTTTCCTTCTGGTAACTTTGCAGGTTTTTTGTTCATTTCGCAGGTATGGCATTGTGCCACGTATGCTCTGAAATCCTTGTGCATCTCGGGCCAGACTAGGTACTCCATGGCGTACTGCAAGTTCCGTTCCGCACTGTAATGGCCTTTGTTGTAGATCTCGGATATAATGTACTCCCTTAGTGTCATATTTCCAAACGCTGGACCTTTCAGAATATACAGGCATTCTTCTCCATATCCAGTTTTAGCGTATAGCATTCTATTTACGACCATGTAGGTGGACAAATCTCCTGTAGAATTCATGTTTTTATTGACCTTTTTCTATATTGGTTCCTTCCAGTATGCTGCAACCATGTGTCCTGGGAATGTTCCAATAATCCTATTAACTGTTTGTCTCATGGCTTGCTCCTCTTTGATCTCGCTACCTCTGGTCGCCTCGGGTTGGTTGTCCTCTTTGTTTTCTTCTATAATATGGTAAAGGCTGCGTATGTACTCATCCATTGTCAGGAGCATAACCAAGACTATTGTCTCATGTCTCAGGGTTTCTGTGGGTTCCTTCCCTCTGATCGGTGGTGGATTGTCTGGTCCAGGCATTCGGAATGCCGCTATTGTTTAATAGGTAAGGTTTTCTATCGATTCCACCCATCTGGTAGGTGGCAGACTGTCTGGTTCTATCATTCGGAATTCCCGGGCTTTGGGGTTTAGAATTGGCGGGATTGTACAGGACCTAGATGCTGGCTGAGCAAGGGTGGATGGTCCTTCTCCCGCACCATTTGGTCTACCACCAATCCTTTGTTGCCATTACCAATCCCTGATCTCGGGGGACTCCGCAGGGCTTGGGTCAATTTCAGTGCTAGGAGGACTCCGACCTTCACTAGAAGGGTAAGGGGTTGGCTTTCTCCGTCATCTGGGGTGGTCGTTTGTGAACTTTATCTCGGTCTGATGATATGGGCAATGGTCCTCGTAAGAGTATGAATACTGCAGGTTGCTATGTTGGAGTTCCTCAGGTGGCGTACTCTGTAAAGTGTACTTGTCACCGCAATCATTTCCTGTAGTGATTGAGCAGGGGCATTCAGGGGGTCTAGGGGCTTCATTAGTGTGCCCAGTGTATGAGTAAGAAGAGGAGGTGGGGGAGATATCTCGCTCGGACTCCATTGTGTTTGATTCTTGTTCGTAGACCCTGTTATCTGAGATGTCATCCGCTTCCTTCATGTTATCGCAGACACTAAATGGGTTCAGCTCTGATCCTCTTTCACATATCTCGGAAAGGGCATCAGCTAAATAGTTCGTGCTTCCTGGTGAGTAGACTATCTTTGCGTCATATTTTCCTAAGGTGCTGAGCCATCTAACTTGTTTTTTACGCAGGTTCTTTGCTGTTTGTAGATATGTCAGGGGGTTGATGGTCCGTTACAATCATAAAGGTATTTCCCATTAGTACATTGTGGAACTGGTTAAGCACTTCCACTATTGCTAAGGCCTCTTTATCGGTGATTCCATAATTTATCGGTGTGTTGGTGAATTTCCTGCTGTGTAACGTGGCTGGTTGAGCCGTCTCGTATGTGGGTCCTTGTCCTACCCATACCCCAATTCTCAATTCTGAGGCATCCACGACTAGCCGAATTGGTTCCTCACTCTGTATGTCCATTGGTCGCATAACTTGGTAATCAACGATCTCCTTTTTTACCATCTCGAACGCGGTCTGATGGGTGGTTGTTCATACAAATTCAGCATTCTCCGTTAAATCTGTCAAAGGAGCCGTTAGAGTAGCGTGGTGTGGGAGGGACTGGGCCACATGATTCGCTATTCCTAGAAAGCGTTGTAACTCTTTCTTGTTTAGAGGTGTCTCTGAACCCGCAATGGATGGTATTTTTTGAGGAGACCCGTGAATTCCTCTGTTATCCACTATGTGTCCTAGTCCTTCCATCTTTTCTGCAAATAGTACTGACTTCTTTTTGCCGGCATAAAATTTTGCCTTTCTGAGTCGGTCACACACTTGGCATATGAGTATCTCATGTTTATCTGGTGTGTCTGAGAATATGAGAATATCATCAATGTATACCCATACAAAATGATGTAGGAATTCGCTTAGGAGGTCTTCCATTATTCGCATAAAGGTTGCTGGTGCATTCATGTCTCCTTGTAACATTACTTTGATGATAAATCCTCTAAATGGGGTTTTGAATAAGTTGAACCTAACATGGTCCTTGTCCACTTGTGTTTGGAAGTATGCGTCGCTTAGATCAATCTTGCTCCTGAATTTTGCTCATCCAATGCGCTAAAGCATCGGCTGTTGGTTTGGGATTGACAGACTATCCATGATTGTGTTGTCATTTCGGATTTTCAGGTCTACCAGGGGGTGGATCCTTCCATCTGACTTTGGTTGTACAAACATAGGTGCCGCTCTGGGGACTTCCTGTCATACGATTATTCTAGTGCGTAATTTCTCATTTATTTAGTTTATAAGTTTTTCCTTGTATGCTTGTGGAATTGAGTACTTTGGTTGGTTCTTTAGATCCGTTGGATCCTTTAGCCGAATGTGATGGTTAATCTTATGCGCGGGGGGTAGCGTTTCAGGGACCTTGTCCAGGAATACATCCTTGTATCCTTCCCACAATGTTGCTGAGGGTGCCTTCGAAACAGCGGCCCGGAATTCCCCGCTTGTTGGTTTGCATAGTAATTGCAGATTATAATCGGGAAACCCTACTGTTATGTCCTCACACCTGATAAGGGCATTGTGTCTTTTCAAGAAAGGCATTCCAATCAGGGCGTCGCATTTTGCCAAGTTTCCTACCTGCATCTCCTGATTTGTCTATTTCTTTTTTCTGATTCCTATAGTCAGCCTATATTTCTTGTAGCTTGAAGAGCAGGAGCCTTTCATTGCCATGTTGACTGTTGTTGGTTGGGGTAGGGGTTTCATAGGTATACCGTAGGTCGAGATAAAGGTAGTACTGATAATGTCACAACCGATTGTTCCTGTATCGAATAGCACCTTTGCTGGATAGCCTTCTATGTAGATTGCTCCTCCTAAAGCGTCACGGGGTCTTACTTTCAGCACTGGTTGGGTTCGGAGGCTTTCCATTTTCACCGAGTTGATTTCTACTTCATCGTATTCGGTTGCTTCTATATGGTTTCTGCTCGCATCTTGCTTAGCTGCTTTCCCTTTTTCCTTTTTCGCATAATAGTCCTTTGCGTAGTGCCCCTATTTTCCACATTCGAAACATGTGTCTTCATCGCATCCTTTCTGCTTTTTATCTTTTTTGTCTTTTGAGTTTTTGCCATATAGTTTTTCCTTCCTTGTGTTGTCATGCGATGATGATCATTTACTGTTCTTCTGCTGTGGTATATGGGTTCGATAAACTCCAGGTTCATACAGGATAGTGTCTTTGCATTCAGCCCTTTTGACTGTCTTGTCAACAGAGTCTCCATCTCCTTCTATGGGTTCTACCTCCTGGCATAGTCTGGGATGCATTGCTTTGTACAGTCTCTGTCATAGCATGTATTGAGGTACAGTTCCAGTAGGCAATCATCTATGGTACGTTAGGAGATCCGTTGCGACTATTGTTATTCTTCGTGTTTTCCTGTTCCGTATTTGCTGGATATCCTTGAACCTTTTATAAAGTTCTTCTCTGTTTTGCGAGAATTGGAATTCCTCTCTCAGGTACTTTATCAGAGTCGATCCTTGGGCTTTTTCCCCACTCTCGTAGTGGTTCATTGCTTGGTGGTATGCTTCCTCTGCCTTTCTTGTACAGAAACTTCCAAAGTATACTCCACTTCCTTCTTTGGTTTTGTCCACGGCATTCAGGGCAAGGTATTGGGAAGTGGTTATTACCCATTGATCAAATACTTCAGGTTTTAGGTCTTCCTTTTCACCCGAGAATGTGGGTGGCAGCGGAAGTTTGACTTTTGGTCCTGTTTGCCCGGCTCCTGGGTCAGGCGGCGCAGCAGATTCTCCTTCTGACGTATCGTGTTCAGATTCTTTACGGCTGGAACTGTTATCTGATGAGCTTTCTGAAGAGTCGCTAGGTTGTTCGTCCAGAGCTTCTGCTGCTGCAGAGAGATCTGATTCCTCATTGTTATCATCTTCCTTCTTTAGCATGTGGACAGGTAGGCTGTCTTTCTTTGGTGGGTGTTCCAGTGCCTTTCCTTTACTGGGACTGGGGGGGGAAAAGCCCCGGAAGGCGCGTTGCTGCCTTTGCTAACTCGTCGGTTGATTCGCTAAAGGTCTACTGGGCCAAATCTCACGCTAGTTCTCTCTCTGCTTCGTCAATTGAGAAATCGCTCTGTGGTCCTTACAGTTCCTTGGGTTGCCTTCTCTTAGTACGGCCTTCACATGGGACCTACTTCCCACTTTGAGTCCCTAGTGACTCAATGGTGTCGTGTTGGTGGAGCATAACCTTCCGTGGTTCTGCTGCTCCCCACTGCTACCTGTGGTGTTGGAGTTTCGTAGGTTGATCAGACCAGGTCCGTGTAGATTTCTGGCCACTTGCAGAGGTTAAAAAATTGTAATGTGTTTGGGCCGGGCCCTAGTCATGTAGTGGTACGATAGGAGCAGATGGCTTCTTGATCAACAAGAAGCGAGTGCTGCTTACTAAAGGAGTCTTCAAACGGGGTGTAATAGGAGATCAGAGAAGTAACCGTTCAACCAAGTATATTTAGAATACTCTCCATCAAAGTCTGCTGTTTTCACTGTGGAAACCAGCGGTCTTTAAATACAGCATATCGCTTATCTCCAGTATGAGCGATATTTCAAAATATTGTGAGTATCAACTGATAGCACACGAAACAATACAGGTATAAAACGATACTGTAAAAGCAAACATAAAACCTTGTATGTATCAACCGATAGGACACAAAACAATACAAGGATCTAACGATACTGTAAAACCAAACAGAAAATAACCTAGTACCTTTACCGGTTACAACAAGCACTTGAATGTGGGGTTAGGAAAAGGAAAAATGTCGCACTAGGGCCGTGCAAGTGGGACGGCAACTACCTGTGGTATGACAACAGGATATGCATAACAGAATACGAGGAAAGCAGAACAAACCTGATATGAAAGAACCATGATCCACTGGCAGCAGGTCATGGAGGAAGCACCAAAACTACCAACCTGGTATACCGCAAATACTATTGGCCAGGAATATGAGAAACAATCAAACAATACGTCAAGAAATCTGACATTTGTGCATAAACAAAAGTCGTATGACATGCACTCCATGGACTACTGAAACCAAATGAAGCAACTGATAAACTATAGAAATCCATATCTATGGGTTTTATCACAGACACACTCCCCACTGATAGCCACGATACTATCCTTGTACTGGTGGATTGCTTGACCAAAATGAGTCACTTTGTTGCATGCAGAAAAGACATAATGGTATGGCAGTGTGCCTTGGTTTTTCTGCAAGAAATATTTCAACTTCATGGCTTGCCAAAGGTTGGGATAACCAACAGGGAATCACTGTTCACATCAGACATATGGAAGGAAACAATGGAGAACTCAGAATACAATGAAGACTGAGCGTGGTATTCCACACCCAAATGGATGAACAAACTAAAAGAATCAACACAGTATTGGAGCAATATCTAAGGGCATACGTCAACTATAGGCAGGAGAACTGGAACAAAATCCTCCCTATGGCGGAAATCGCCTACAACAAGGGAAGATAGGAGATGATAAAGAACACGCCATTCTACGCCAATTAGAGACAGAGTCCAGAATATGAGGCCATCAGTCAGTTGACCAAAAACAAGATAACAAGCTTTGATGAGATGATGCCACTTTACGAAGTCCTGTGAACAGAAATGGCAGTTGTGTGAAATGGATTTGTAGACACGACCCTCTTGGCACACCCTGACATATGCCTGAACCTAGGTACAACAACTGATATTGCCAAAATCATAATAGTGAGAGAAATAAAACAAGTATAATTGAAAAGCAAAGTACAATCTACATAGACTACCATGGTGTAATACCTTCTCCAGACCGTGCCAATGCTGAGATTTGGTCTGGCATTTTGTTAATTAATTTTAACATCCACCAACCTGGTAAATCCTCCCACAGCCCTTGGGCAACCTCAATGATCTCTTCCCATTTATAGGGACATTTATTGAGATCCCTCATAGCCGCCCTAAACTTGGCTTTCCATACTGCCCAGACATTCTCGATGCGATTCATGTTTGGGGAGTGTGGAGGCCAATCCATCCCTTTTATTCCATTAAGAAAGTGAAACTTCCTACTTTACCATGAGGTCTGGTAACTTGCACCATCCTCAATGGTCTGAACACCATTATCAAGACCTCCCATATGCTCATAGAGTGGTAAGAGGTGGGGGACCATGATTCAGTTCACATATTAAACTGTGTACAGTCCCCCTTGATCGCTTTTGCTTCTTTTCTCGTTTTCAGTTCGTTTCCTTATTGGAACACGCTTCGTATGTCCAATTGCAAAGGATGCAGCAAAGAACACTATCGTAACTTGCTCTCCAATAAAGTTGGCACTAGATATCATTCCTCAACGGTGGTACCAAGTGTGTGACAAACTGTGCAACAGAGGCATCGTGGACCGATTTGGAGATATACCGTATCGGTGAAAACATACCGCTTCCACCAGGTGCCCAAGCAGTGGCGATGGAGGCAGGCAAATTGATGTCGTAGGAAGTGATTTTTAGGACTTAACCAAGATTTGCGATAGCAAACTTGAACTTGCAGGTTTTGGTGTTATAGGGAGTCTCCTACTATACGTTCTGAGACATCAAGGTCTATGGCGCTCGTAATATCGTGAAATGTTCCATGGGGGGCTTGCACAGGGGTAATCTTCAGGTACCTCTCATTGCGCGAGGACAATTTTCTTGAAGCCCCAGACCGTGGTGGAAGGCCTGTTTTGTGATCCTTGAAATCAATCTTGCTGTTTTTCTCCCACTTAGAGTTTGGCATCACGTGGTTGTTACTACAATTAAGATTTCTTCCCATTAAAGGAGAGCTTTCTCTGTGTCTTGCCAATGCCCAATGTCCCCAACCCTTTTTCATGTGACTGATGGTCATGGCACAACTACGACAAAAAGAAAACTGCCATCAACACCGAAGACCTGATCCAAACCTACAATCACGAGATATGGCATGGCTCCTACCACAAAATATAGAAACCACATGACTGTTGAAGAAACTGAACTACAAGAAAACAGTCCTATTCGAAATCCTGGCAGGAGTAGGGGGGTGCGCTAATACACTTGACCTATCATCCCAGATAGGAATACACAATATATTCCACATCTGACTGCTCGAACCCTACTCCAATCACAACCTACCTTCTCAAGAAACCCTTTCCTCTGCACCTATTGAGATGGACAAAGAAGACAAATATGAATTTGAAGAAATAATCAATTCTCACTTACACTACAGTAAACTATAATAGTGTGCTAAGTGGACCAGTTATTTATCAGAACGCGATAAGATGTGGTGCACCGCAAACAATTTGCAAAATGCAGAATGTGCAATCCATTCCTTCTATCCACAGTACCCCACAAACCCAGAATGGGTCAAAATTGGAATCACGCAAACCAACTTACCACCCTGGGGGATACAAGATGGATGGGACACCGTGAATGGTCTCCCCCACGACGTCACCCGCACTAGCCTGGAATATGAAAGGCCCTTCGAAGCTCTACTAGATGAAAGGAAATATAAGGCAAAGAGAACGGCAGAACACAATGTCATGTCATGGACAGGTTACTACGATGACGAGTGCTAAGTGCACCTAAGTGACAAACAAGTAGAAGGCTGGCTCCTGAGTGCCCCTAGGACTCACAGGAACAGGACAGAAATTCTAGCAAAGAAAAGGTGGCAGGAATGCTACTAAGATGGGTGCAAGACCTATAAAATGGAAAAAAGTAGATGCGGAATATTAACACCAGAAAGAGGAAAGCATGAAGCCCCTGAAAAAGGGTTACAAAGGGATAAGAACACAGAGGGCAGCTATGAGGACATAGCAGGATGGAGAGGGGAGTGAGGAAAATACAGAAACACTCAGAGACACGAACAGTCTACACCGACAGATTGATGACCTGCGGAAAATTCTAGATGAAGCCAAGGGATCCTTACCAACCAAGACAGTAACTATTAACACCTAAGAGAAAGTGATCGGAAGGCAGCAGTGAACAAGCGAGGTAGCAAACACCACTATCCTGGAACTGAGGGAAAGTTGACACTGCGAATGGAAGTACCGGAAGTTGTTGAGAAGAGGAAGGAAGGTATTGAGCAGAGCGCTGACACAATGGGTGTAGCCTTATTGGACTCAGGCTAGAGGGAGAGAGGAGCTAATGTCACAAATGGTGATAGGGGAGGAAGGTTTCTTACATCATGGAAGACTCCAAACAGAATGTTGGGAGAACTAAGTAAGGCTAACCAGTCAGACTTACTGGCAAGGCAGATTGGTTAGGTTTTCACACTATAACTCACGTTATAGTAATGTGGTCTTACAAGACTCACCATTGTGAGTCGCCAGTATGTTGTAATTGGTTAATGTATTGGGATGACTTGCAGTTGCAAGGTTGCATGATGTAATGACTTTTGCATATGACTCAACTAGTGAGACATGGGTCTCGCGCATGTGACATACTTAGTGCACATAACTATGGCAAATTGCTCCGAGTTATAAGTCACAGGATTAGGGTTGGTGTGAAGACCGAGTATAAAAGTGGTTACCAGAAACCAGAAGGATGAGCTCGTTACGCTATCATCTTTGTATCTGCTTACCTATAACTTTGCCACTTTATTCTCCACTAATATGGCCCTGCTGCGCACCCACCCTGGTAAGCAAGTTATCAGATAGAAGCCTGGAGTGCTTAGCTATTGGACTCAGAAGAAGATGTGTAGTCTTAAGGCTTCGAGGCTAAGGTATCGTCACCTGTGGAAGGGAAGTGCTGACCGGTAGCAATTGTTATGGTTAGCATCACTGATTACCGATAGGGGGTAGCCGTGAGCTATAAGGATATCTCATTCCTGGAGTTTCATTGTTCCTTCTGCCGTGACTGTGGTGTTGGTAGGTATAAGCCACACACAGTTGCTTAATCAGTCCACTACTATCAAGACAAGGTCAAAGCTATTTGACTTCTTGAAAGGTCTTGTGAAAGCGATAGTGATCGATTCAAACACCTCAGAGGCAGGATCAAGAATCTGGGTCCTTCCTTCTGGTCTATGCATTCGTTCCTTGTTTGTCTGGCAGGTGTCATATTGCTGTACGAAATCTCAGAAGTCCTTCCTCATCTCTGGCATGTAGATGTATTTGGTTCCATATTGGAGGTTTCATTCTGAACTGTGGTGTCTTTTGACATGTATCCCATACATGACATATTTTCATAGGGTTTTTCCCTTGAACACCCGCCCTTCGGGAATAAAGAAGCAGTGTTTACCATAATGGGTCCTCATGTATAGCATTCCATCTGCTATGTAGGCTCCTTTCACGTCACCTTGTTCAGTGCACCTTATAAGTCAGGAGTAGACTCGTTAGTTGCAGTATCCTGATACTATCTATTGTCTGAAAATGCTTTACATTTTAGGAGATGTGTTGATGACGTCCTGTTCATCTTTAATCTGTTGTGCCCTAGTCGGGGCCTGTCCTGTGTCTTCTTCTTCTTCTAGAACATCATGGAGGGAGCGGTGGTAGGTGTCCTTTGGCGAGAGCATAACTGATATGATCGGTTCATTGTTTTAGATGTTAAGTGAGGCTCTATATAGGAGTTCTGTTGCAGCTAGTCCCAGTGGGCTCGACAGAGGGGTCGCCCTGTCAGTTTCTATTGCTGGAATAGCAAGGTATTGTTGTGGCTCAGGACTTAGGTGGGTTACTGGCGGTTGTGTCAGTTTATCAGATAGTGCTGCCACTGCCTGGAATATTGGTTTATCCCATTCAGAGACATATTCAGTACTACCCCTAGAGGGGAGTTCATCTTCCCCTATCTCATGTTAAGGACAAATGTGCAGTTCCCAGAACTGCATGGAGCATCCTGGGGAGGTAAGAAAGGATTTCTAAGCCATTGAGGTCAGTGCTATAGAAGAGCTTTCATAGGAGGTAGTGTCAGAGATGTCATCGCCCTCAAGGGTATGGCCGATGACGAATGGTGGAGTCTGGTCATCGGAGTCTTCATAAATGCGGGAGAGTGTAGCTTCTAAATAGTCCATTCATCCTGAACTGTATGCCACCTTCGCGTCGTATTTGCTTAGTTTACTTATCTAGCAAGTTCTCCTTTGGCCAGGGATTCTGTTCCCTTTCACGTTTACCAGGGGCTGGTACTCTGTAATAATTGTAAAACTGGAACTCATAAGCATATGGTTGAATGCTTGGAGTGTATCAATCACTGCAAGTGCCTCCTTGTCTACAGTGCCATGGTTGACCTTTGAATTCGTGAACTTTCACCTATAAAGGGCTGCAGGGCCGGCTGTTTCATGTGTTGGCCCCTGGCCAACCCATGCTCCAACTCCAATATCTGAGGCACCAGTTATTAGGCATATGGATTCTTCTGAGTTATAATTTATTAGTCTCATAACCTGCACTTTTTTCATTAGTTCTCTGATGTTGTATAAGGCTTTATCATAGGTGTCTGTCCAGACAAATTCCGCTTTCCCTGTCAGGTGTATAAGGGGTGCCATCACAGTAGCATGGTATGGTAGGAATTGTGTAATATAATTTGCCAGGCCAAGGAATCACTGCAGTTCCTTCTGGTTTCTTAGTGTAGCCCATTCCCCAATTGCACCTAGTTTCGCAGACGAGGCGTGAATTCCTTCATCATCTATAACATGTCCCAGTCCTTCTAGTGATTTTGCAAATAGGGTTGACTTCTTTTTGGTAGCATAGAACTTTGCCTACTGCAATCGCTCACATACTCTTCTGGTATGTTGTATGTGTTCAGTCTCTGTATCAGAGTAAATAAGAATATTGTCAATATACACCCACACAAAGTGGTGTAAGAAATCACTAAGTAAGTCTTCCATGATGCATATGAAGGTAGAGGGTGCATTCAGGTCATCTTGCAACATGACTTTGCTCACAAATCCGCCAAAAGAGGTCTTGCAGGTATTGAACTCCCTGCTTCTTGGTTCGACTTCGGTTTGAAAGTAGATATCGCTACAATCTATCTGGCTTTGAAATCTCGCTCTTCCTACTGCATTCAGGATCTGTGTCTGATCCAGGATCGATGAGCTATCTATAACTGTCTCATTATTGTGTGGTTTCAAGTCCACTAGTAGCCTGATTCTCACATCGGATGTTGGCTGCACAAACATGGGCACTGCTCTTGGGGACTTGGTACAGTAGATAACTCCACTCCTCAACCTGTTATTCATCCGGTTAGGGAATTTTCCTTTGTATGCTTCAGGTATAGTATATATCGGTTGGTTTCACAGATCTGTTGTATCTTTTAGGCAAATATAGTGGTTTATTTTTCTAGGAGGTGGCAAAGTCTCCGGAATGTTCTTAGGGAATACATCCACAAACTCACTTAGGATTGTCTCCTGTTTGGTTTCACAAATTGCCACTCTTAACCATGCACTCGCTGGCTTGCACAGCCCTCAGACCTTTTTTCTAAAGAGTTCAATCGCTGCTTAACCACATCAGATAATAGCCCTGTGCTGGGTCAGGAAAGGCATTCCAATTAGTATATCATATTTCGCCTAATTTCCAACCCTTATCCTTTGGTTTACTAGCTTAGCCAATCTGAGTTGGATGGTTACTTCGCAAGTTTTATAACTTATCGATCGTGATCCCTTCATGGACATGTTCACAGTGACCAGTGTTTTCATCAGATAAGTGGAGATACCCTCGGTTGTGACAAAGGTATTGCCAATGATGTTTGCACCCACTGCGCCTGTGTTAAACAACACCATGGCGCATGTACCATTTATCAAGATGGTTCCTTCCAGAGTATGGTAGGGGTGTAGGGTAGGGGCTGGAAGTATTCAGTAGCAATCAATCTCAGTCTCTGCATTGGCTGAGTTGATTTCTATCTCCTCGAACTCCTCTATCTCTACCTGGTTTGCTGAGGGTTCTGTCTTAATCTGTCGCTTTATGGGGCTGTCTCATACTATCTGTCGTTTGTTTCCATATTCAAAGGATACTCTGTTCTCCTTTCGTTTCTATTTAGTGTTCCATGGGATCTGTTTCTGTGTTTGTTTCATCTTCCTCTCCTGTTGGTGTTGCTTCTCTTACTATTCTCCCTGTCTTTTTGCTGTACTTGTCTTGCCACAAGCGCTAGTCCCCTACAGGATAGCGCTCTGCCATTGTGCATTCATGATAATGTCATCTTTTTCATCGTCTTCTTGTTCCCTTCATTCTACGACTCCTTTAAGGCAAATGTCTATAGAGTTATAGAATCTTCCTTTTAGCATATATTTGTTGACTGTGAATTCCAACATTCGCCCTTACTATATCAGGAGTTCTGTTGCTATCTTTGTGATCCTTTCTGTTCTACCATTTCATTCTTGCTGAATGTTGTTGAATGCTTTCAGTAGTTCTTCTCCATTTCAGCTTGATTGGAATTGTTTCTGGAGGTATTGCTGTACTGTTTGTCCACTGATATATTTTCTGTCATCGTATTCATCCATACATTGGTGGTATGCCTCCAAGGTAGCTCCTACGCAGAAAGGTCCAACATAGAGTCCCGTTTCCTTCTTGGGGGCCTTGATTCCCTGTGTGAGCCGGTACTAGCATAACGAGGTTCTCCATCACTTGAATGCTACAGGTTTGAGGTCATCTCCCTTTCCAGTTAACTTCTCGGATAGCAGTAACTTTATCTTAGGTTTCTTTCCTACCTGGTCATCAGCACTACCAGTTGGGAGTACTGGTGAAGGTGGCAGATCTCCTGAGCTAGACATATCAGATTTCCTCTTCTCGCTTTCACTGCCCTCTGTCTCACGAGAGCTTTTTGTTGATAATGGGCCATCTTCGGGTGTCTTGACTCATTCTTCCTCAGGTTGTTCTAACGTTCTTGAAGTCTGATCTTCCTTAAGATGTGTGACAGCCTCCTTAGTGCTGGACTCCGCCCTGTCCCTTGGCTTCTTAGGTCGTTGGTGGTGTTTCCGCCCTTCTTGTGGGACTTGCTTCCCACTCCTCAGCCTGAGTAGTTCAATAGTGTGTACTGGCGAAGCCGATTGCCCTGGGTTCTGCTGGTTTCAACTGCTAGAGTTTCTTGGTAGACGTCTGTAGGTCGATCAGGCCTCATCCAGGTACAATGTTTGTAATCACTTGTGGAGGTTAAATAAAAGTCACATGTTTACACCTAAGCTACTAATCACATTTCAGGTACGATAATAACCGGCGATCTGCTTGCTCGGCAAGTGGTATTAGCTCTGTAAACTAAAGGAGGCTTCGAAGAGACGCAATAGAAGATTAAGAAGTAACCATTCAATCCTGTATATCCAACGTACTGTTAGTCGAAGTCTGCTGTTTCCACTGTGAAATCAGCAGCATTTAAATACAAGTTCTCACTCATCTCCAGTGTGAGTGATAACATAGTTCCTTCCAAGGTATCTAGTAATATCTTTGAAATATAGGGAGTATCAAACAATACTATAAAGAGAAACATAAAACATGCAAAGTCTTAAGCAATATTTTTGAAACATAACAAGTATCAAACGATACTATCAAACAAAACATAAAATATCCAAAGTATCAAGTGATACCTTTGAAATATAACAAGTATCAAGTGATACTATGAAACAAAACATAAAACATTCAAAGTATCCAGCAGTACCTTTGAAATACAACCAGTATCAAATGATACTATAAAACAAAACATAAAATATAACCTTGTACCCATACTGGTTCCAAGAAGAGTGTGCGAGTGATTATGGCAGACAAGGTTTTATGCCAGGAAAAGGAAGTCAACTCTATTTGCAAAGTCACTAAAAGTACTAGGACATGTCATATACAATGACGGGATTCACGCCCCATCTGAGTAACCAGCCTCTATTGGGGAATGGGCTACACTCAGAAACCAGAATGAACTGCAGCAATTCCTGGGCCTGGTAAACTATATCACGCAATTCCTACGATACCATACTACTATTATGGCACCCCTTACAGTTCTGACAGGGAAAGAGTAATTTGTCTGGGCAGATACATACAATAAAGCCTTGTCCAATATCAAAGAACTGATCAAACAAGTGCACATGATCAGACTGATAAATTGTAACTCCGGAGAACCCATATGGCTGATAACCGATACCTCGGATATTCGAGTTAGAGCATAGGTTGGCCAGGTGCCAACACATTAAGCAGTCCACACTGTGGCCCTCTATAGCTGCAAGTTTACAAATTCGAAGAGAAATTATGGCACTACAAATGAGGAGGCACTAGTGGTAATCGATGTGCTCCAAGCTTTCAACTATATGCTTATGGGTTCCACATTTGCAATCATCACAGACCACCAACCTCTGGTAAACCTGAAGACTGTTCAGATCCCTGGTTGAAGGAGGACCCGCTACCTACATGAGTTTAGCAAATCAGATGAAAAGTTGGTGTACTGCGCAGAGGGAACGAACCATTTAGCAGATACACTCTCCCTCCTTTATAAGGACTTTGATGACCAGACTGCACCACTTGGCCTCAATTGCACCCTTGAGGACAAGGATATCTCTGTCTCTACATCCTGCAAAAATTCTTCAATAGCGCTGACCTCAATGGTTCAGAAAACCTTTCCTACCTTCCCAGCATGCTGCATGTGATTCCGGAAAAGGCACAATTGTCCTCAACCTGAGATAGAAGAAGACAAACTCCCCTCTAGGGGCAGTACCAGCTATAGCTCTGAATGGGCTGAACTAATGTCCTAGGCAGTGGCAGCACTGTGTAATGAACCAACACAACTGCTAGTAACTCTTCTAAGTCCTCAGCTACAATGACACCTTGCTATTCCCAGAATAGGAACCCACAGGGTGACCTCTCTGTCAAGCCCACCAGGGCTACCTACAATGGAACCCCACTATGGAGGCTCACTTAACATCTACAACAGTGAACTGATTATCTCAGTTGTATCCCCTCTGATAGATGCATACCACCATACCCTCTATGATGTCTTGAAAGAAGAAGATGCAGGACAAACCACGACCGGAGCACAACAGATTGAAAATGAACAGGATATTATCGACACATCTCGTGAGATGCAGAGCGTTTTCCAACAACAGATAGTATCTGAATACTAAAACGAACCAATCTACTCCTCTGTTACGAGGCGCACCGGACAAGGAGATCTGGAAGGCACCTACATAGCAGATGGTGTGTTATACATGAGGACCTGTTATGGTGTACACTGCCTCTTTATTCCCAAAGGGCAGGTGTTCAAGGGGAAAACCCTACAAGAATATGTCATGTATGAGATGTATGGCAAAGTGTAACATGTTCGGGCAAGGCCCTAGTCACGTAGCGGTACGATAGGA
Source organism: Tuber magnatum (assembly GCA_003182015.1). NCBI lineage: Eukaryota > Fungi > Ascomycota > Pezizomycetes > Pezizales > Tuberaceae > Tuber > Tuber magnatum. The sequence goes on from PYWC01000053.1 coordinate 1,083,268, forward strand.
GCAGATGGCTTCGTGATCAACACAAAGCGAGCGCTGCTTACTAAAGGAGGCTGCGAACGGGGTGTAATAGGAGATCAAAGAAGTAACCATTCAACCAAGTATATTTTAAGAATACTGTCTGTCGAAGTCTGCTGTTTCCATGGCGGGAATCAGCGGTCTTTAAATACAGCATATCGCTTATCTCCAGTATGAGCGATATTGCAAAACATTGTGTGTATCAACCGATAGCACACGAAACGATACAAGTATCAAATGATACTGTAAAACCAAACATAAAACATTGTGTGTATCAACCGATAGCACACGAAACAATACAAGTATCAAACGATACTGTGAAACCAAACATAAAACCCTAGTAATCTGTACCGGTTACACAAAGGACAAAACAGTGACGGAAGAAACCTCCAATATGCAAGCGAATATGTCTACTGGTCTGAGATGAGGAAGTACTTCCCTGTGTATGTGAAGTATTATGCGACCTGCCAGATGAACAAGGAACCAACCCACAGACCAGAAGAAAGGACCCAGACTCTTGACCCCTTCTCCGCGGTGTTTGAATCAATCGCTATTGATTTTGCAGAACCTTGCAACAAGTCAAATAGATTTGACCTTCTCCTGGTAGTGCTAGACCAATTAAGTAGCCATGTGTAGCTTATACCTACCAACACTACAGTCATGGCAGAAGGAACAATGAAACTCCTGGAACTAGACACCTTGACTCCTCACAGCCATCCCCTATTGATAATCAATGATGCTAACCCTTATTTCGAATCTAATTACCAAAAGCAGACCTGCTAATCCCTTGTAACCAAGTGCAACAAAGTGGCACCTGACCACCATGAAACTAATGGACAGGTAGAGCAAAAGACCCGTGATCTCAAAACCAGCTTGAGGAACATGGTCAACAGACCTCAGACGAACTGGAAACCCATCCTTACTACCCTAACAGTATACCGGAATGCTGGCTTCTCCAAAACCCTTAACATGTTACCATGTAAGGCAATGTATGGATGAAACCACCCCTTACTCCTGATAACCCTTTTTATGAACTCAGCAGTACCAGACTTGGATGACTACCTAAACCAGCACTAGACCGATCGGAGCATAGCCTTCTAAGTGGTAAAGCAAGCATGACACTAGAGTGCAACTACAGCAGCACGATGCAGAAGATATCACAAAGCTATAGTGGTTAGAGAACTGGTCCCAGTGCATGGAGCACTGTTTGCCTCGATGGCTAGGAGAAGCAAGAAGCTACAACCTTGTAGGCGAAGGACTATTCAAGGTACTAGACTTTGATGAATTTACTGAGAACTACACTGTAAAGATGTATGGCAAGACCTACTGAAAAAACAGTGTGGTTTTCCACTCTACCGCAGTAAAACGTTACCAACCAACCAATGACCAAAGATTCCCTGGACAAGCCCATACTCACCCTACATCAATCTTAGTATAGGAGAACCCAGAGTGGGAAGTTAAGGAAATTTGGGACGACAGAAAACAATACAATGAGAACAAGTTCCCAGTGAAATAGAAAGGATATCCATGAAGTGAAGACCACTGGCCACCTCTGGAAGGTCTCAAGCACAACATGAAGCTAGTAAAGGAATGGTAGGAATACAACAGAGACGAAACACCACTGAATATACCACAGATCTCGATAGGAATCACCAGACCAGCCATGAGATACTGGTCATGTGGAATGCCCAATACCTCCAGGTTAGGAGAACGAGTCAATGAAGGACCAGCGAAGGAAGTCTTTTAAGAAGCTTACTTTAATAGCGAATTTGAATCAAGAAGTGAGGAGGACAAAGCAAGGGAAGACACAGCACCTGGCTACTACTGGAACCTACTACCTTGCTATCTGAAACCATAATGATGTCAAACTATATAGAACTTTGTGTAGGGCAGTGCTATCAGCTTGTAGCACTGTTAGTGAACCACGGTACTATCCCATCCACGGAACATTTCTCTAAAATATAGTGTCCTTACTGGGAAGAATTTGGGATGGTGCAAGTGGTCTGCAAGGATAGTGTCGGAGTGCGGGACTACTGTAACATGCCATAGTATGAAAGTAGTTTCTTTGTTGAGGTTGCATTTTGCACTTCTTATTTGTTGTCTAATTACATGTTGGGTGATAATTTCCTTGTAGAGGAGGATTATGGCGAGGAGGACTTCTTTGTGAGTTTTGATTTGCAGAATTATTAGTTTGGTTTTGGTTAAACGGTTGTTTTATTTTGGGGAATGTAACCAGTATGGGTACAAGGTTATGGTTTATGTTTTATTATACAGTATCATTGGATGCTTGTTATGTTTCAAAGGTATCGCTTGATACTTTGAATATTTTATATTTTGTTTTATAGTATCATTTGATACTTGTTATGTTGCAAAGGTATTACTTGATACTAGGAATAATTTATGTTTTGTTTTATAGTATTATTTGACACTTGTTATGTTTTGTAACCAGTACAGGTACTAGGTTGTTTTATGTTTGGTTTCACAGTATCATTTGATACTTGTATTGTTTCGTGTGCTATCGGTTGATATACACATTGTTTTATGTTTGGTTTCACGGTATCGTTTGATACTTGAATTGTTTCGTGTACTATTGGTTGATACACACACTGTTTTGCAATATCGCTCATACTGGAGATAAGCGATATGCTGTAATTAAAGACCGCTGATTTCCACGATGGAAACAGCAGACTTCGACTGACAGTATTCTTAATATACTTGATTGAACGGTTACTTCTTTGATCTCCTATTACAACCCATTCAAAGCCTCCTTTAGTAAGCAGCACTCACTTCTTGTTGATCAACAAGCCATCTGCTCCTATCGTACCACCACATGATTAGGGCCTGGGCCGAACATATACCATGTTTCAAAGCTATCAGTTGATACTTTGAATGTTTTATATTTTGTTTTCCAGTATCATTTGATACTTGTTATATTTCAAAGGTATCGCTTGATACTTTGAATAGTTTATGTTATTACTTATACCAGAGATGAGTGAAAACTTGTATTCAAACATTGCTCATTCCACAATGGAAACAGCAGGCTTCATGTAACATGTTTACATCGAGGGTGCTAATCACGCTTCAGGTATGATAGTAACAGGTAGCCTACTTGCTCAACAATAGGTGAGAGCTGTGTAGACTAAATGAGGCTTCGAAGGGGTGTAATAGGAGATTAAGAAGTAACCATTCAGCCAGGTATATTAAGAATACTGTCAGTCAAACTCTGCTGTTTCTATCGTGGAATTAGTGGTATTAAAATACAAGTTCTTACTTATCTCCAGCATGAGTGATCACATAAACCATTCACGCTATCAAGTAATACCTTTAAAACCTAACAAGTATCAAACATTACTATAAAACAAAACATAAAATATTCAAAGTATCCAGCAATACCTTTGAAGCATAACAAATATCCAACGAGACTATCAAACAAAATATAAAACCTTCAAAGTACCAAGCAATATCTTTGAAATATAATAAGCATCGAATGATACTATCAAACAAAATATAAAACATTCCAAGTACCAAGCGATACCTTTGAAACATAACAAGTATCGAATAATACCACCAAACAGAACATACAACATTCAAAGTATCAAGCAATACCTTTGAAATGTAACAAGTATCGAATGATGCCAGCAAACAAAACATAAAACATTACCTAGTACCCATACTGGTTACACTTTAACTGATAGTATTTTTAATATACCTGATTGAACGGTTACTTCTTGATCTCCTATGACACCCCTTGAAGCCTTCTTTAGTCTACATAGTTCTCGCCTATTGCCCATCAAGCAGGCCACCTGTTACTATCGTACTTGAAGTATGATTACCATTCTAGGTGTGAACACATTACATAAATAGATAAACAAACTGAAGTAGTCAATACAATATTGAAGTGGTAATGGCGGGTATACGTCAACTATCAGTAGGATAACTAGAATGAACTTCTCTCAATAGTGGAACTCGTCTACAACAATGGAAGACAAGAAACAATAAAGAACACGCCATTCTACACAAACTATGGATAGAATCCAGGATATGAGGCCATAGGTCCTTTCACTAAAAACAAGATAACAAGCGGCGACGAGATGGCGCCCCTTTAGAACATCCTGCAAACAGAAATGATTACAGCACAACCATGACAAAAAGAAAATTACAATCAACCCTGAAGACACGATTCAAACCTACAATTAGGGAATATAGTATAGTTACTATCTCCAAACATATGAACCATAAGGCCATTGAAGAAACTCAACTACAAGAAAATTGGACTATTCAAAATCTTGCCGAAAGTAGGGAGTCATGCTTATAAGCTCGACCTACTACCTCAGATAGCCATACACAATATATTCTACATCTCACTCCACGTACTCTACTCCAACAACAAACTACCTTCCCAAGAGATCCTCTCCCCTCCGCCTATTGACATAGATCGAGAAGATGAATACCATCTTGTAGCAATAATCGACCCTTGTTTACAGCACAGTAAACTACAATATCGTGCTAAGTGCACCAGTTATTCACCCAAACATGATAAAGACTAGTACCCAGCTACGAATTACACCAAAGCTAAAGATGTCATCCTCCTCTTCTACCAGCCTTATGTGTTAAAGCCAGCAGCCGACAGCATGTACTGAAGCAGAAGAATACACCTGGATGGCGGTTGAAGACCCTGAAGAATTCGAAAACAATATACTACAAGCCCAGAAAGAGGTACAAGAGGAAGAAAACAAAGGAAAAGAACATGTGAAGAACATCTGGACAGCATGCAGTCAGAAAGACTGCATGATCTACGAAGATGCAAAAGCCAAATATGGATAGCAGCCTACTGAGACCACCATAACAAGGGACTTGAACAGTGACCAGGAATGGACCAATTTCTGGGAACAACAGACATGAGAAGGGAACCCGGCAGAAACCCCAACCTGACCCAAACATGACAAAATCGACTGGTAGAACTGCATGCGCAGGTTCTGCCCTCACCACAGAAAACTGCAGAAAGAGGTGACTAAGCAAGCTCCGCAGACAGAGCTGGAGGGGAGAAGTGAACCCCAGTTTCATTTGTACCAAAAGGTATCCTGCGTGAAACAGTTCAATATCAGGATTAAACTGTTGCACATAAGACGAACTGGCATAGCGTAATGGGCATGTCACGTGATTATTGGCAAAAGGTCACGTGTTCGATCCCAGGGTCCGTCGGAGTATTTGGAGAATGAGTTAATTTCTACCAATACAACGCCGGCACAAAACCCGCATGTACGCCACCACCGCAGGTCGCCGACTGAGGGGTTTTCGCTGAATTCTCAAGAGAGGACTCTCGGCTATCCTGACCAGGTCGAACGAACTAAATCGGTCGGTTGGTTGTGGAGATAAACGCATCCAAAGATCCCTCAGCTGCGCCAACGGATGGATGCCAACTGGGGGGAGGTCAGCTACTCCGATAGGAGTCCCTGGCTGCCATGAGTGCAGTAAGACCAAATTTCAAGTCCGTTGGTGGAGGAATGCGGAGGAAAATCCTGATGAGGGAACGACGCCCAAGAGACAATCGTTCACCCATGCCCAGAAGCATGACAAGGTAGAGTCAGTTGAGGACCTACCGCGTGAAGAAACCAACACTGAGTGCCACATGGCCTGACAGCCATTGGTGCGATAAGATAGGAGCATGGGTCCTGCAGGTTGATGCAGACGGATGAGAAATCCACCTACATTGATAAATCTGTCATCGGAGCTGATCACTCCGTATGCAGAGAAAGGACCAGTAGCCGCTTGCCACGGTGAAGGGGTTCAAGTGGCTATGATTAGCACCGAGGCAGCGAGGAGAGGGGTAGACAACCTCCCCGCTGCTCGGGGAAATCAGAGTCAAGCAGGGTAAAGGTTTTCAGGGTCTACGACGTTCACACAGGGGAAAAATAGGAGAAATAGATGGGCTGCGAACACCCAGACGCGGAATATAAATATCGAGGTGCCTCCCAGGCTTTATAGATCATCAGCAACGGAGAAGAGATCTTATCAATATATTTGTTCTACGATACAAACAACCATTTCCTCTTGACATTCTAAGTGAGCCTTCCTAGAAAGTGCTTCGTCACGTATTGGGCCTTAGTCCAGACTCGCTTGTCCTTAGAGTCGGCTACCGCCTAACATAAACATTATCTCAATAGAAAGGATTGATCGGGAGATAGGAGGAAACGATCGACCAACTGAGATGGATGATCAAAGGCTTCGGCGCAGCTAAAAAGTAATGGGACAAGGAAGAAGCAAGGTGGGCATGAGAGCATTGAGCCCGAAAGGATTTGAAGGACTGATTACCAGAGCAATACATGAATACCCATAACCATGAATTGCGAACAAGAAGCTATGCTGCAATCATCAAGGAAAGAAGGGGGAAGTGACATTAAGAGCGTAGCCTGATAGGACCCAGGCTAGAGGGAGAGGGGAGCTAATATCACAAATAGTGACAGGGGAGGAAGGTTTCTTACATCATGGAAGATTCAGAACAGAATGTTGGGAGAACTGAGTAAGACTAACCAGTAAGGCTTACTGGCAAGGCAGATTGGTTAGGCTTTCGCACCATGACTCACATTACAGTCATAGGGTCTCGCATAACTCACAGTTGTTAGTTGTTAGTATGTTGTGATTGGTTAATGCAGTTGGATGACTCGTAATTGCAAAGTCGTATAATGTAATGACTTTCATACATGACTCAGTTAACAAGTCATGGGTCTCACACATGTGATGTACATACTGCACATGAGGAGGGCAGGTGACTCAGGGGTATAAGTCACAGGGTTAGGGTTGCTGTGAAGAGGTAGTATAAAAGAGGTCACTAGGACCCAGGAGGATGAGCTCTTTACGCTATCATTTTTGTATCTTCCTACCTATAACTTTATCACCCTACACTTCACCTATGTGGCCCAACTGCACATCTACTCTTGTAAGTAAGTTATCAGATAGGAGACTTGGATGCTTAGCTATTTGACTCAGAAGAAGACGTGTAGTCCCAAGTATCCAAGACTAAGGTATCATCACCTGTGTAAGGGAAGTGCTAACCAGTAAGGATTGTTACCCTAGTAACAACAAGTGAAACAAGCTCTGTTCTCTTTCTATCCTAAACAATCAGCTCAACATCACCATGGCCAGTAGCACTAATCTCTGAATTATTTGCCAGTCGAACTTGGTGTCCGCCCTGGGGAATTGGTACATATATCTTAAAATTTCTCAGAACTCCTGTTATATAGGTACTACACCCACTGTCTAGTAACCACTTATCGGAACCTGATAGAAATAGGAAGGAACCGAATGCAGTAAAGTGTAAAGTATTCAGTGCATAACAGGAATGGCCTGAGCAGCAGTAGAGACCTTTTCCTGATGAACTCCTCTTGCCATATCAGACTTAAGCTTTCGACACTCCCTTTTCTGGTGACCTCTCTTTTAACAGTAATAGCAAACAAGAGAACTATCACTGCCATTTGATGTTGAAGCTAAACCTGATTGCCTATAGTCAAGTTTCTGGACTTGTATATTCTTTGCACCCATCACAGTATTGTCAGATATATCTCCAACTTTATTGCGATTCAGAGAAGCTTCTCAAGCCTTGATTGCTGCAACAAGGTCATCAGGCTTATCTGGCTTGATAATGGCAGCCTGCAGGTCTCACTATTCCTGCTCAGAGATAATACCAGTAGTCTGTTGAGTAAATAAAACATCTTTTTGCATGATTTGATCTCTTCCCCAGCCTTGTAAAGGCATTCAAGCACTCATTCGATCTCATGCACATACTTGACCACAGTGCCATACTTTTCTAGACTGCAGTCAAAGAAAGAGCAGCGAAAATAGTAGAGTTTAAGTTCCAGGATTATTCGAAAGCCTGGCGCAAACATGTCGGACAAGGACTTAAGATCCTCAATCATACTTATCAGAAGTATATTGGGCAAAGATGTAGGGTTCCACTGCATTCTGGATTTTGGCGGTGATTTGAAAACACTTACATAAGTGCTTGTTGTAGACAAAAACAACTGCAAGATCAGTACTTTCTTTGTCTAGTACCTCGTCATGTCCAGAAACTATCCACCATATATCCAACTCCTTGAGTTGATCCGATATCTACTGACTCCAAGGTCCAAAGTTTGAGTCACCTAAAAGGGGAAACGTATAGCTGCCTACTGGCAGATAAGAGGAATCGAGAACTTTAGACATTACGATCAAGGAATGTTGAGTAAACAAATAAGACCTGATTTGCAAATAGAGAAAAGAGAGGGTAAAAATGAGCAGTAGGAGTGAAAAAATGATCCAAAAAGCAGCACAGCTGAGAAAACCATGTATCAAATAAGTGATTTTTTGATGGTTGTACAGAATAGGTAAAGGTTCATGACCTCTTGAATAGAGGTGATTATGAGGAGAATCAAACTTCATTATACTCTCACTAGCCTGAGTGCACTGTCTAAATACAGGAGCAAACATAGTGGGAGATCTCAATCTCCTCTGACTCTTAGATCTACAAACCCTTCATACCACCATTCTGTATCGTCACAATGCCTTCCAGGTTGCTGCCTATATATACACAACAATATAGAATAGGAAACAACATAGAACAGTGATATCAATATAGTTTGGTTTTGCTAAAGTTGATAGAATGTACAAGAATGTTTGGCAGACGAGTTGGTTGGGTATTGGATATAAGCTTGCGCAAACAGGAAATTATTTTATATAGAACTTGCTATCATAGAGAATAATTTCATGAAACTAAAAATATTGGTATGATACTATGTACTTGGGGAGTGCGTTAAGTCAGGCGACACCCATATAAAGTAACTAGGGTTTTTACCCATACAAATGCGTTTTACACCAATTTTTTTGTATGAGGAAAAAAGTCGGGCGACACCCAGAATAGGCAATAAACCAAGACTTTTTGTGGCACCGCGCCCGACTTACCCGCACCCCCGAGTACAGTAAGCATGAATTATTACTCATATTTCCATATCTTATCTGCTGATAAAGTTTTCAGGGCTAGGGAGCACTATTTTAGAGGTGTTACACTTGGCATTATATTCAAAAGTGTTATATTTTTTGTCAAAAAGTTAGTATGGTTCCTGATGTCTAAAGTGTGTACTAAATAATTTGTAACGGGGGACAGCTTGGCATACCAAATTATAGATTTAAGTTCAATTCACATTCATAGCATAGTTTTTATATTTAAGGTCAAGCCACAACTACCATAACTAATGTGGCTTGACAATTTCAAAATAAATATGAATCACAGGCGAATTGAACCTCAGCCTATTTCCAGTAATTGTGGCTGAATGTCAAGGCGTCCCCCGTTACAAATTATTTGGTACACACTTTAGATGTCAGAAACCATACAGAGTATAGGCTTTTGGAACTATACTCAGGAATTTCAATACTCTTTTTGCTTCATGTCTATTGAATCTGTGAATCCTGACCCTGAATCCCAGAAGAAGTATATAATACTTATATACCTGTACCTCTTGTTCTTGTTCCTCCACCATGGTATATCTTAGACTATTTGCCCCTGACCTTCCTACAACTCTGCCCATTACAGCTTCTGAAAATGAATATTATTATTTACTAGTACCTGTCCCTTTTATACAATAAGACTACTAATATCAAGACTAGCTAAATATATTACTTTATTAGTTATTGCATATATTAATATAGTATAGATATAAAAAGAAAAAAGTATTTGCTAGCCTAACCAGGTAACTGAAAAGTTATTTGACAATACTCACTATCTGATAGACTAATTTCTACCAAATACTACTTCTGCTCATTTATCTAAATAGACTTAAAGTCTTTTTCACAATTTGTTTTTGTAATAAGATTTTTCTCTGTACAAAAATCTTTATTTTCACCTAGTAGCTCAACTTTTGTTTTTGCCTCCAGGATAATACTGTAGCAAATAAGTAGCAAAATACTATTTATCTTAACAATTTGTTGTAAGGTAGCCTTCCTGCTACCGTTTATATTAGTGCAGGTGTTACGGTATCCTACTCTCGTGCTTGCTCGCGACAGGTAACGACATCCCTCTCTTCTCTTCAGTGCTGTGTCCGGGAGCTTCTCGAGTCTCACAGCCCTATCTTAGTATTCCCACTAAGAATCAGTTTCTCACCAGAACCGATAGTCTCGGTCTTTATCCTGTTAACATGGTCCACGTAGCGGATAGGTTCTTGACTCTACAGGGGGTCCATCTAGTGGATAAGGTTGGAGCGCAAAGGTTTTTGTATTTAAAGTTATAAGTAGGAAAGATAATAGATGGTTGCGTGAACAGCTAATCCATCTGTGAGATCCCGGCCTTTATATAGGCCTCTTCCCGCAACCCTAACCCTGCCGAGCCATAATTATGACTCTCATGTGATCCTCGCCATTCAGGGTCACCTGAGCAGTCCGTACTGCCTACCAAATCATCTGACTACTATGAGTCGCAAGTGCGCCTCATGTGAAACCCCCTGACCTCTTAAGTGAGGTCAGGTGTGAAACCATCATAACATCCTATGACCCAAACAGGTCATGTGCACAAACATAAATCAACCTCGTGATCACTAGTGTGATCACACATGAAAGCCTAACTAATCTGCCTTGCCGGTAAGCCTTGCTAAACCTCGTGACCATAAGTATGGTCACGCGTGAAAGTTAACTAAAACCCTATAACTCCTAACCAGGGGTTTATATGAAACCTTTTCCATGCTTCTGTCACCTGACTAGTGCTCCTCTAGTCAGATTGTGACATTAGCTCCCCTCTCCCCTATCCTCAGTCCCTGAGGATATGTCTTATCCTCTTCTCCTTCTCTTTTCTTCAACCCTTGCGGCGTACCCCCTCATACGTTGTTCGTGCCGGAACGCATTCTGGTATTCCGCAAGGAACCAATCCTCTACGTCCCTTCTGTTCCTCCTTTCCCAGTCTGTTTTTTCTCACTGTGCCTCCACCATCCTTTTCACTTCTCGTAATCTGCCCACGGTTTTTCCCAGCCAGTCGACTGTCATTTGCAGCTTCTCAACCATCCTTTTTTGCTACGTTATCGTGTTGTCCTGTGTGCGAATTGTCTCACGGAGGACGTCCTTGGGCTCAAATGAGACTTTGTGCCCCCCCCTCTTTCTCAGCTCCATCCTCGGAGCCTGTTGTTCCGCTTGTTTCTGTTACTGCCGGTCGTAGGGGCAGAGCCTCTGCATGCAGTTCTGCCAGTCGATTTTGTGACGTTTGGGCTGTGTCAGAGCCCCCATTTCGTCTCCTTCCCAAGTTTGCTTGTCCCAGGAATCCGCCCATTCCTGGTCGCTGTCCGAGTCTCTGGTTTGGGTGGTCTCTTCCGGCCACCATCCATGTCTTTCCTTTGCGTCCTTGTGGCTCATGCAGTCATCGTAGCTGCATGCCGTCCATGATTTTCTCGTGTGGTCGTTCCTCTCAACGGCTGCTTCTTCTGCCTCTTCTTGTGCCTGGCGTACATTTCATTCGAATTCTTTTTTGTCCTCAGTTGCTACCCAGCCTCTGTCTTCTGGCACATTCTTGATAGTTGGTTGCTGGCTTCTGCGGGTAGTGTTGGTGGATGAGGAGGACGACATCTTTAGCGTTGTTGAAGTTTGTGGTGGGATACCACTCTTGATTGTGTTCTGGGGAATAACTAGTCCACTTAGCACAGTATTGAAGTTTACCATAGTGTAAGCGGGAGTCGATTATTTCTTCCAGTTCATATTCATCTGCTCCGTCTATTTCAATAGGCGGTGGGGGAAGTGTTCTTTGTGAGGGAAAAGAGTTTCCTTGATAGGGTTCGAGGAGGCTGATGTGGAATGTTGGATGAGTTTGTTTCATCATGGCAGGGAGGTCGAGTTTATATGCTCGAAGTCTGACATATTCGATGATCCTGAATGGTCCAAGTTTCTTGTAGTCCAGCTTCTTCGAAGGTCTCGTGGTGCGAATGTTTTGTGGTATAAGCCATATATTATCATTGACTGATAGGTTCAGGTCTGGTTTTTGGTGCTTATCGCTCTTTTCCTTCTGACTCATTTGAGATAGTGTTATCTCATCTCGTAAGATGTCATGAAGTTTCGTCATATCGTATGCTTGCGTGATCTTCCTCGGTACTTGATATTCTGCTGGGTTGAGGGTGGGATCGCATCCGTAATTTGCAAAGAATGACGTGGTTTTTATCGTTTCTTGCCTTCCGTTGTTGTAGGCAAACTCGGCCGTAGATAAGAATTCTGTCCAGTCGTTTTGTTGGTAGTTGACATATGCTCCTAGGTATTGTTCTAATATCGCATTTGTTCATTCGGTTTGTCCGTCCATTTGGGGGTGGAAGGCTGTGCTTAAGCGTCAGCTGATGCTTAATTGTTTTGTTATTTCCTTCCACACCTCTGATGCGAACAGTGATCCCCTCTCCAAGACGATATCTTTCAGTAGTCCATGCAATCTAAAGACTTGGTCTTTAAACAGGTTGAAGAATTGTGGTGTTGTGATATCCATTCGACATAGTAAAAAGTACACCATTTTCGTTAGTCGGTCGATAATGACCCATATGGCGTCATAACCCTTCCATTCTGGGAGTTCGGTGATGAAATCCATCGCTATGGATTGCCATGGCCTTCCTGGCGCTTCGCGTGGTTTGAGCAGGCCATAAGGCGCGTGCTTTATCGTCTTCGTCCATTGACATGTGTCACAATTTTTCACATATCGTTTAATATCGTCTCGCATCGAAGGCCAGTAGTAGGATCGTTGAACAAGTGCTACTGTTTTGGCCGTTCTACCATATTGTACTTGCGGATTGTCGTGATTTCTTCTTATCATTTCACTTTTTAAGGCTTCCTCGTTTGGGATCCTTATCTTATTATCGTACCATGGATAACTGTCTTTCTCCCGCTATAGCCCGAATGCCATGTTTTTCATCTGTTTTAGGCCATCCTTCAAAGCCTTCTTAATCTCGTTAATTTCGTCGTTGTTAGAGGTACTTCGTCGTATCCATTCTTCGTATCCTTTGTCTTGTATTCTTCCCACCGTCCTCTTGCTTAGCGACTCATATCCGCTATCCTCATCTTCTTCTTTCCAAAAGTATTCCTCCTTTGGCAGGAGGATCCTCTGTCATTGCAACCGTGTTTCTTCCTTGTCCGAGATATCTTCCGTCCTCCTTGTCAATGCGTCCAGTTTTCCTCCTTCTTTTCCCGGTCGGTATTCGATTTGCAGGTGGTATTCGCTTAATATCTCGCTCCACCTTATTTGTCATCCATTGAGTTCCTTGGTGGTAGTAAATGCTAGCAGGTTTTTGTGGTCTGTGACAACTCGGATCACGTGTTGGCTTCCTAGCATATACTTCCTCCAGTCCTTAAGAGCTTGAACTATGGCTAACGGTTCCTTGTCATGAATATTATAGTTTCTTTCAGCTTTCAACATGGTTTTTGATCAAAAGGTGACCGGTCTCCATAGTCCTTCTTCCCCCTGCTGCGAGAGGATTCCGGAACATATGAAGTTGGATGCGTCGGTTTCGATCATGACCGGTAACAAGGGATCGAAGTGTCCTAGTATCGCTGTTGTTGCAAGTCGTTTCCTTAGGTCATCGAAGGCTTGTTGTTCTCTTTCTCCCCATTCCCATTTGATTACTTTCTTCATTGTCTCGTATATTGGCTTGGCCACTCAGCTGAATCCTTCGATAAATCCTTGATAGAAGTTACAAAAGCGCACAAAGCTTTGTACTCCCTTGACACTTTTCGCTGCTTTCTATTCCTCGATAGCTGCTGTCTTGACGGGATCCGTCCGTACTCCGTCCGGGTTGACAATAAATCTGAGGTATTCGCCTTATTTGACATGGAAGTCGCATTTCGAGGGTTTTAGTTTGACCTTGGCTTCTCTCAATGCTTGCAGCACTCCCCGTATGTCTCGGTGGTGTTGTTCCATGTTGTCCGAATATCTGAATATATCATCTAGATAGACGATACAGCATATGTCCAGGCACTTGCTCAACTTGGAGTTAATCCACCATTGGAACATAGCTGGAGCATTGGATAGTCCAAAGGGCATAACCAAGTATTCGTATAACCTATATCTTGTTCTGAAAGCTATCTTCCATTCGTCATCCTTGGCGACCCTGATGTTGTAACTTGTGTTCTTGATATCCAGTTTGGTGTAGTGTTTGGCCTGTCCAAGGCGGTCCAATGCTTCGTCGATCAATGGTAGAGGATATCTGTCTTTCTTTGATACCGCATTCAGTCCTCTGGAGTCAACACACAGTCTTGGTTTCCCATCCTTTTTCTTAACGAATAAGATGGGTGCCTCCGCCGAGGCGGATGATGGTCTGATCCAGTGTCTTTCCAGATTTTGATTGAGGTATTCCCTTAGCACTTTCAATTCTTCTTCCCTCAGTGGGTAGAGTTTCATGAAAGGCACTGCTTTTCCTTCCTCTAAGTTGATCTGGTGATCTTCGCTCTTTTGTTCCGGAAGATCCTTTCTTTCGTTTTCTTTGAATATGTTGAGGTAATCGTGATATTCCTTGGGGACCAGTTGCTGTAGGGTTATCTTTTTCCGTTTAGCTTCTTCCTGCACTACCAGCCTCGTGCTGAGCATTGATACTTCCGCAATCGTTGGTCCATCGTCATCTTCGTCCCATTTGAGTATCTCCGTCTGTTCTCCTCTTTAGTAGAGTTGACTGAAGGCCTTTGCTGATATGAAAGATATGCTCAGGGGTTTCTCTTTAGTCTTCTCGATGGGAGCGTCTTTGGGGGTTCCTCATCCGGTACTTCTGAACCCTGCGTCTCCACGTTCGGTCTCTTCCAGGTTCTGCACTTCTTGCATTTTCTCCATATCGATATTTTCAATAATCATCTGTGCTATGTGATCTCCTTTCTTGATCACATAGTCTTCTTCTTTCAGGTTTATTAACCAGACTTGAACCTCTCCCCTATAGTCTGCATCCACCACTTCTGCGCCGGTGGTAATCCCATGTCAGGTGGCTCTACCACTGCGTGGAGCGATGCACGCATAGGTGCCTTCTGGTAGTCCTATTGCAATCCCTGTTGGTATCATTGTTTGTCCCCTTGCTGGGACTGTCGTATCCTGGGTACTGTACGGATCATGTCGCACAGCCTTCTTCGAGCTCCTCGTGGGTTTTTTTGCTTCTGGGTGTAACACTTGTACCCTTAAGCCTTCGTCGGTGGGGGTCTCTTCTTGTCGTTTCATCTCTATGTAGAGGATCTGGGTCCTCAGGTTCTCTTGTATTACTTTCTCTTTGGGTATTGTTTCAATCATTGGAGAAGTTTCCAGGCACAACTATGTGCAGAAGCTGCTATTGAAGTTGATTTGTCCTTTTTCCTAGTCAATGTTGGGGTTGTATCGTTTTAACCATGGCGTTCCTAGTATAGCATTGTGCTTACGCAAATGCGCCACTTGGAATGTCATTGCTTCGTGGTGTGCTCCTATCTCCATAACCGCCTGTGCGATATGGGTAATAGGTCCTGCTTTGCTTTTTTCCCCATTGACGATGAATATGTCTCTAGGTTTCTTGGTCTTTTCCAGTGGTATCCCGTGGACTTTGCAGAAGCTTCTGTCAATGAACTCCTCGGTAGCCCCGTAGTCTAGCATTGCATTCATTTCTGTTTCTTTATTGTTCGTACATAGTTTTATCTTCATCATGAGGTGTTCATTATCGTAACTGTCCATGCTGTTGATTGTTGCCTTGTTGTCTTTTGCCGTTGATATGTGTACGATGCTGGTGGGTTTGCTTTGTCCATCATCCCTCAGACCACCCTTTGCTGGGGACTTTATTCGTTTAAAGTCTCTGGTCCCTCTGTGACCTCCGTTGTTCCCAGTTCCTGAATCTTTGGCTCTTTCTGTCTGCAGTCCTTGATGAAGTGACCCTTCAATCCGCACCGGAGGCAAGCGTTCTCCTTTTTCCTTCTCTGGTATTCCTGGTCTGAGAGGCATTGAAATCTCCTGCTCCGTCTTCCTGCGGCGTCCAGGTCCATTGGGTCCTCTCCTGGTGTTTGCTTCAGAGGTGCCGTCGGGCGGTAAGTTCCATTATCGTTTCCTTGGATGGTTGGCTTTCTCGGGTCGCTCGTCCTATTCCGAAGGTGGTTGACCAGATTGATCTTGTTTTCCTTCTTGGTTGCCCATGTGGCGAAGTTCTCTGTTGTCGAGAACAAGTGGTTGGAGTCTTGCCAGGCCTTTTGGATTGTTCCGTTACTTCCCCCGGGAAGTGTTCGCCATTCGGTACTGTCATCATATTTGGCTTCGACAGCTATCATGCGGAACTTGTACCAGAAGTGGGAGAAGTTATCCCTTACTTGCCCCATCATGTCTAACTTTAGTCGGGCTGTTTCCTTGGCATCTCGATCTCCGAACTGGGTTCGGAGCATCTCCTTGAGTTCGACCCATGTCGTCCATACCCTTTCTCGACTTCCTTGCACGTATGGCATGATCCATTGGCCCGCAGCTCCCCTCAGTAGGCTTTCTGAAAATGCAATATTTATCGCAACCTTGCCTTCTTCATACCCCTTGACTTTGAAATATTGGTCCAACTGACTCAGGAACATTCTTAGTTCAGTGCGGTCCCCTGTGAACTTATCGGGTTCTGTGGCCTTGGGCCTTGATTCTGGTTAGGTATTGATTCTTGAGAGGAATCTGGTCAACTGTTCTTCTATCATGAGGAGAGTGTTCGTGGTATTCCCCTTCAGGGGTGCCGGGGTTGCTGCTGAGGCCATTCTTCCTGGTCGTGGAGTTCCTTCAGGGGAACTATCAGGAGGTGAGGTTCTTTCCGGTATAACTGGGCTTGCCGCTCGTGATGGCTGCCTTGCTGCTTCTCCTAATACTGTATCTAGTTGTCCTAGATTTAAGTTTTCGTTGGTGAGCTCAATATCTCCTTTGTTATCTTGAGTGAATGTCGTATCACCTGGGGTTGCCGCCTTGTTGTCATTAGGTGTCGCAGGGGACGCAACCAAATGTTACGGTATCCTACTCTCATGCTTACTCGCGACAGGTAACGATGTCTTCTCTTCTCTTCAGTGCTGTGTCCGGGAGCTCCTTGAGTCTCGCGGCACTATCTTAGTATTCCCACTAAGAATCGGTTTCTCACCAGCACCGATAGTCTCTGCCTTTATCCTATTAACTTGGTCTGCGTAGCGGATAGGTTCTTGACTCTACAAGCGGTCCGTCTAGCGGATAAGGTTGGAGTGCAAAGGTTTTTGTATTTAAAGTTATAAGTAGGAAAGATAATAGATGGCTACGTGAACGGCTAACCCATCTGTGAGATCCCGGCCTTTATATAGGCCTCTTCCCACAACCCTAACCCTGCCGAGCCATAATTATGACTCTCGTGAGATCCACACCGTTCAGGGTTACCTGAGCGGTCTGCGCTGCCTACCAAATCATCTGACTACTATGAGTCGCAAGTGCGTCTTATATGAAACCCCCTGACCTCTTAAGCGAGGTCAGGTGTGAAACCATCATAACATCATATGACCCAAACAGGTCATGTGCGCAAACATAAATCAACCTCGTGATCACTAGTGTGGTCATGCGTGAAAGCCTAACTAATCTGCCTTGCCAGTAAGTCTTGCTAAACCTCGTGACCATAACTATGGTCATGCGCGAAAGCTAACTAAAACCCTATAACTCCTAACCGGGAGTTTATGTGAAACCTTTTCCATGCTTCTGTCACCTGACTAGTGCTCCTCTAGTCAGATCGTGACAACAGGCCACAATTTGTTACCACTTGGCAAGAGGAGTAGTTTTCCTGCATGGTAGTACTGGTATAATTATTGTTAGATCTTATGGATCAGAATGTTCTGAGAGGTTGAGAGGTTTTGGAAAGGCTCATATTGTATATTTGCTGCAGGCAATAGGCAATGGCTACATACTAGAGTACTTAGCTATAGGTCACATTTTCTCATATCATGCATTGTTGAATGCAATATT
Source organism: Tuber magnatum (assembly GCA_003182015.1). Classification (NCBI taxonomy): domain Eukaryota; kingdom Fungi; phylum Ascomycota; class Pezizomycetes; order Pezizales; family Tuberaceae; genus Tuber; species Tuber magnatum. Next base: position 1,101,188 of record PYWC01000053.1, read on the forward strand.
ATTGCTCTATTGTGCATATGCAGGTGTGTGCGGACCCAGTTGTGTTTACAAACGTCAGAAAATTACGAGTATTCACGAGTACGTACGGTAGTCATCGCCTTCTCATCTTCCCATCCCGCTCGCCTCATGGGTCCCTCTCCAACCTTTACCCCGCTCCAAATGCCTACGTGGTTGGGCGAGGGGGCATTTGGTTTCGAATGGACAATATCTTTGTGAATGGAATCGACCTGCCAGCGCAGCGATGTGTGGCACTCACTCGCAGAAGGGCAGAAGGGCGGCATACAATCCCGCGCGCTCGATCATCACCCTTGGCAGTGATGGCAGGGGCCTGAGGAAGGACCACCATAGAAAATGACCGTGGCTGGGGGGGGGGGGCAGGAGCAGCGCGCGGCTAAAACTCATGTGGCTGGAAGCGAAAACGGAAGTCTTGGCGGCAACAAAAGCGAGGATGACCTGGCAACGGGCCAGATGCACCACTATTCCCAAAGGAGAAGAGTGTTTTTAGGCGAGTCGTCGTCAGCCGGTGCGGGTATGGTTGTTGGCGGATGGTCCTCTTCTCTGTATTCGCTGGCGGCGTGTGATGGAGAGAGACGGGGCGAAATGGTTGCTGCGTGAGCCTTCTTCTTCCTCTCGTGGGGAACTTAAGAAGCGGGCAAACTATGCCATTGTGGAGCCCTCCATGGATGGGTGATGATGATGGTGATGACGGTCTGCGAGTGGTGAGGGTTGACACTTCATCTGCCTGACCTGTTGGCTGTGTTTCATGCCTCATTTCGGGGTGGTTGGGCCGGCCGACCGGCTGGTGTGGAAGCCGGAGCAATTCCTTCCACAAACCTTCCGTTTCCTTACCCTCCTGTCACCCGTGCACGAACCAACCCACCATTCCATCTCGCCCTCTCCCTTCCCTTCGCTCCCGTCTCACCTCTCTTCCCTGCCGGTGAAAAACATTCCATTCTTTGCTAACTCATCGATTTCTCTTACACTACCGTGCCCCACCCTATTCCACCTCCACCACCACCATCACCACGCCAGCCCCTTTGACCATTCCATCGCCAAGGCAAACAAACCTAAGGGAATCACAACAAGGAGAGAGGGGACAGTGCATACTGTATGCGAAGCGAGGAGTGAAGGGGAGGAAAGAAGACAATTCCCCATCTTCTTCTTTACCCGCCAGACCTCTTCCTCCAAGCACCGTTCTAGAGATACGCCAATCCTCCAATCGCAATGGCGCCAGCGCCCCAATCAGCTTATGAGGGTACTTGGGATTCAGAGACTCAGAGATATGTCCTTCCACCCCTCGTTGGTTTACCGTTCTCGGAGATGAAGAAGAATGGTAGTTCCCCCCCCCCCATTTGTGTGTTGTTGTTTTTTTCCAATCTAACTCCCCTTGCTCTTAGGAACGGGAGCTCGACACGCCGGGGACACGAGGTACTATCGACTCATCGTGGTTCATGGAATCTTTGCCGCGTTAGCAATCCTCATCATGATACCCGCAGCAATCATCTGCGCAAGATTTCTTTATCGCGGACGGAATCCACGAGCAGCAATGTGGGGCCATATCAGTTTGAATACGGCTGCCCTGTTGAGCTTGACCATCACCTTCGTTTCTGGCTATGCCGCGGTGGGCCAGAACACCTGGGGATCGAATCCTCATCATTTGATCGGTGTTGCTCTCTACGGAGCTGTGATTTTTCAGGCATTGTTTGGGCTATTTATTCGGGCTCGGAATCAGAAGAAAGTCATCCGGAAAAAGATTGCGTTTCACACCATGGTATGTCACTTTCCGTTTGTGTGCCTTACCCATCGACTTGGAGCTGACTTTGGAACAGCTGCATCATTGGCTTGGCCGCGGTATTTGGCTGTTGGGGCTCGCGCAGATTCCTCTGGGACTTTATCTTTACGGATCACCGCTCATCTTGTTCATCCTCTATGCCGTCTGCGTCTTTATCTTTTTCCTCTCCTGGTTTGTTTGCGAATACTTGAAGACTCGCGGCTACTTTTCCCTTGGCACAACAACCCATCTGACTCGGGAGACGCCGGATATGGCCGAGAATCCTACAGCGGCGGAAGATGCTTCCTATCAAGCTGGTCGTTATTCGACCGAGGTGACTCAACGCAGGTCCGGGCGCGGAAGGATCAATGTGTGGTCGAGTTTGTTTCCCAGGCGACAGTCGAGCGCTAAAGATGCAGCTGTCGGTGGAGGCGGGGGTGGGGGGGGGTACGCTACGGATGTGACCAGGGCGACAAGTTTCGATACCAGTAGAGCCCCTAGTGCCCATAGTCCTGCCATTGGTGGCCTTCATGCTCCGCCCGGTCGACACAACCACGTTCCACCGGTTCCAAGCTTGCCGACTAACTATGGAGGGGATCAAAGCAATCAAATCGCGTCGCCCGTGGGTTCCGCGGATATCCATAGGGATAATGGAGATAGGTATCTGCAGGGGCCCGGTTCGGTGAGGGACACCGTGTTACGAGATAGTACTACGTTGGGGACTGGAATTCATAGCGGACCTTCGCGCGTTGAGATGCCGCACGAGTCGCCCGTTTCTCCACCATACACGGTTACCCCGGTTGCCTCTGGGCCCGCAAACATGAGCAGCCCACATACGTCGGATATCAGCGGAAACTCTTCGGGCCACCTGGGGCCGTACCCGATGCCGGCTTATCACTCCGCCCCGCATCGACAACACGAAGAGATGCCGCCCTCTCCTATCGCTGGTGGTGGATATATGGAAGCGGACAACGGGTTCGTACACGGCCCTGCACGCCACGGAGAGCCACCAATGGCTCCGTTACCGCTACCGCCGGACCCACGTCGTGGACAACAACAACAACATCGCCGCGATAGATCCGTTGATGGTGTTCCGCGCCTTCCCACGTCCCACTCAACCGAGCATCTGCCCACGGAGGAGCGCGCGGGAGAACCGTCCGTCGGCCGCCGAAACTCACGGAAGAAGGATACTCAAGTCAGCGTTCAGGTCCGTGTGAACCCGGATGGCAAATCTGTCACGGTCCGCCGGATACCTGCGGAAGAGAGCGAGCGGGATCGTCGTGAGCGTGCACGCTTACGCGCTGAGAAGGCAGCCCAACAAGAGGTGAGTCTCGACCGTGACCGTCAGCATCGCCGGAGCCACTCTGGTCGCAGATCATCCGAACGACATGAACGGCATGAGCGACATGAACGACCCACGACGTCCGGTTCCGGGGTGCGTGCACCCCCCGCCCCAGCATCTTCAGCGGGAGGATACGGCCCCGAGTCATCTGTGGGCGGGCACGCTCCGTCGATAGGTGCCCAATCATCCACCATCGCGGGTGCTAGTGGCGGCCTTCTCGGAGGCGGCGCTCCGCCACCACCACAGGGTAGGGTCCGCGCGCCGGAACCAACGCGAATGCCCGAGCCACCACAAACCTCAACCCCCCTCCACCACCCGGTCAGCTCCTCTCCACATCCATACGGCGGTGTCTCTCCGAGCGCACGTGGGAGCGTAGTTAGCGCTTCGGGCACGGCAGAGAATAGCGAACTGGAGCAGGAAGCGGCGAAATCGTATCGCAGGGGGAAGATGCGTGAGGGAACGAGCAGCCTTGGAAACCCACTGAGTAGTCTGGGAGCCACGTATGATGAAGATGGATGGACTTGATTGATTTAGAATGCAATTTCCTTTTTGTTCTCTCCCTCCATCTGGCATTCTTTCCTTCGAGGCTGGTCCGAGCAAAAGCGGGTGGCCTGTTGTATACCATTTTCTAAAATTTTCCCTTTTTTCTTTCTTCTTCCATAACCCGATGGGCGGATGGACGAAGGGCGCGATTGATGACTGGTGCAACGAACGAACCGAACAAATGTATACCGCAAGCTAAACTAGGGAAAAGGGGATCTCTCTGGAGTTCTTTTTATCCCCCTTTCCTTTCTCTCTCTCTCGTTGGTTATTTACGGTCGACTTATGATACCGGTAACGACTTTTTTTTTTCAAGACGCGAGGATATTATTAATGACCTTTCCCTTTTTTTTTCCCCCTCCATTTCTCATTTATCTCTTGTTTACTTTGGTCGCTTGGCTTGTTTAATTGTAGCATTACGATAGCATGGCAGTTTGTGGGTGGTGGTTGTTGGGAGGCGGGGGAATATAAAGTTGAAATTTGAATGGGTGTTTGGTTTCTGGAGTGAGTGCCGTACGGTGGGCGGTTGAGGGGAGGACCCGGGGAGTGACGTCATAGAAATGATTTTTTGGTGGGCTGAGTACAGTAGTAGAGGCTCTCCTGGGTTAAAGAGATGCCATGTCTGGGTGAGGGTGGGTTCTGTAGTGTACGGTACAGTACAATACCCATGATAAAGCTCAAGCATGCTTATCACATCTTGAGACCGTACAGACGCCTAGAGAGGGAGCAGGCACAGTATTGTATTGTATCATAATATGATATCGCGATACACGCGGTGGTGGTACGGTACAAGTACTACCTTGAATAGATGAATGTTACTGAGGTGGAAGAGGGTACATACAATAGTAATTGTACAATCCAGGACATTGCCCCTCCAAGCCCGCTCTGATCTGGCCCCGCCAGCCTGCGCAGGTGCGTTCTGTACAGTACTTTTACGATCTACAGTGCGGTACAAGTACCGTACCGCACCGTACCGTACAATTCCATCACGTAACCCAGTTAGCCCCTTTGTTGGCGTCTGGTATGATGCTTGTATAATAATTGTACGCATTGTTTGATGTATTGAATTGTACTTTGGGATGGAGTTTGGCGAGGGTAATCTGGACCTGAAAGTGGTAACGCACAGAAGTTATCTAGATTTGGAAAGGATTGTAAAGGTTTCAATGGCCAATGTGTCGGAGTTGCGTTTGTGGGGGGGGGGGGGGCTCCCGAGGCGGCCGTGGAGTATCGGTATTGTAAGAGCACGGTGAGTGGGTTGTGGGAGTGGGGCAGGGTGGTGTGGGGTGGTGTGAATGGCTGGTATTCTATCTGTACTTTTGTATAATTATATACACCTTGTCGTGCTGTAGGTTTAGCGGTTGAAGGGAGTGTATATATATATAACTGTTCACTAGTATACAGTATAGTTCCGTCCTGTACCGTCCCGTACTATGCTGTGCTGTATCGTGAAACGGTGGTATTTAAAAGGTAAGCACACTCCGCGCACGTTTCAAAGCACTTGCGCAAAAATCCTGATTTGCACATGAGACTGTGGGGTACTGTACTGCGTCATGAACTCCATTTGTATCCTGCTGTGCTATTTCTGTGCGGTTAATTGGCCACTTGCCCACCTTGCAGGGGGGGGTCTGGGAAGTATTGTTTCCGGTCCGGTGGTATACGTGACTTTCGGTAGGTATTATAGGTATGTTCACGATCTGGGGTCACTCGCCGTCCGCCGCCTGCCACAGAACCGGAATGGTCGGGCACTTTTTCCCTACGTGGTATGGTACTTCTGGTGGACCTGGGTCCCGGAATTGCGAACTGGCTATTAGGTTATCGTGGCGCCGGTACCGTGAGCACAGTTTATGGCCCGAGCATTATTTGTACGTTGGG
>PYWC01000053.1:1106904-1120506 GCA_003182015.1 Tuber magnatum
CCCCTTGCGCATTCCCAGCCAAACCTTCGAACGAAAAAACCCAGCGTAGCCGGCCGCGTTACCTAGCAAGCAATGGCAAGAGGTACCCCTCCCCTCTCCCCCTCTCCCTCTCTCCCCTTCTCCCTCCGTCCTTCCCTCTCACCGACCACCACTTAGTAAAAACCCAATCCCGCACGAACCCACCACCAGACTACCCCCTAGCGCCTCAAAACCGCACCTCCACCACCACCACCGCTAGCGGCGTCAGTAGCAGGCCCACCGCCGTGGCCAAAAGGTCGGCGCAAAAGTCCAAAGCCAAGATTTCCAAGGCGCTGTTCAAGAGGCACGTGGAAGAGGTTACTAGGGAGGTTATGGCAGATTTGAAGGGTGTAGCGGAAGGGGATGGGGCGATGATGGAGTGGGAAGAGGAGGCGCTGGAGTTGTTGAGGGGGGTTGTGGAGGGGCTTTTGGAGGGGGGTGGTAGAGCCTAGGAAGGAGCAGGAGGGTGTCCTGCGGGGACTTTATATATACAGTTTTTGGTAGGTTAGTAGAGGTGAGGAATATAGTTTGGTATGATGTCTATTTGTGGATACTTTTCAGTTTTTGTGCGGGGAGTTGTCATGGGTTGGTTTGTTTATTGGCCGGGAGAGTTGGATTTTTTGGAGGCTTGGAAAGGGGGGGGGAGTTTGTTGGAGTTTGATGATATCCTGTTATTTCCGGGGTTCCCAGCGTTGGAAGTTCGTTTGTGATCCCTTAGGAATTATATTCCCAAGCTTTGGAGAAATATGGGCAGTGGGAGGGAATGAATGGTTAGTGGGTGGGAAAAACAAAATGCTATAAATTCCAATATTGGAGATGGGTTGCCCCCATCAAGCTACACATCCTAGCTTACCGTGAACCCGTTTCCAATGAACTTTCTAGATAAAGGATAGATGGCGGGGGGTAGGAAATCCGCCCTCCTTCTTTTATCCTCTTTCCAACCCAGTGAACTCAGTAATGTAGGCGGGGGGGCATTCATCCACCACCCTATTAGCTCCCGCAACGATATCGGAGCCCGGCATTGCCGCGGGAGACTTCAGGGAAGAACAGGCCGGTCCAAGAACTTTTGAGCACTGCAGTTTCCACCAAGCTCTATGCCTGCAGGGGTAAGTGTTGTTTGTTTGGGATTTCAATTTTCTCAATTCCCCACATTGTTTCTTATGATTGCTGTGCTGTATGTGTGTACTAGTTCTAGTCAAGTCGAGAGTTTTTTTTTCCTGCGCATTGCTACGTGTTCCGAAGATCAAAGGACGTTCTTTCAGAACCATAGTATTATATCATATGAAATCACTCGGTTTTACAATCCCCACGTAGATGCCAAAGACTATTATCGCGGGCGCTGATCTCTAGCTAAATTAGCTATACGCCTGGCGGATCTCCCGGGAACCCTGTTGTGCGCCACATCCTAAGCACCGACATCGGCAAAATTAATACGCAGGTGAATAGCTAGACTGGATGATAGTGGAGATCTATCCGTGCAGTCGATGCGTGAAACGCCTGCCGGAGGGAGAGACATGCGGTTTGTATTGCGGGAGTAATCCTAGGCTATACGGGGGCCCTCGAGCATAGCTTGGCATTTCGATCCTTGAGATTTTGGCTCGGGGTGTGTCGTACCCGCTCTGGAATATCTTTGGACCGCTAACGAATCGTTCGGAGGGGTGGAGAGGTATCATACCTACCTTTATGAGTAGAAGTGGTTGTGGGAGCTTGCAACGAGGTATTTTCTTCGGGTTTTCTGGTAGGGATTGGGTACCATAGGGGAATTGGCACCTCACCCAGAACGGTGATCATTCTGGCTTTCGGGGTCTATGGGCACTAGCTGGGAGCGTAGTTTATGCTTTTTCTATGCGCGGAAATTAGTTATCGCGGTTCGTTGTGGTTGGTCGGAGTAAGGAATGCGGACGGTCAAACTTCTTATCATAGTTTTGATTAAACCCCCCATTAACTTACTACCCAAAGCCAATCTCTAGGAATCATAGAGCTTTTCCCATATCGCTTCTAATTACTGCGACGAAGTTTCGGGGAACCTCTTCGGGCACCTGTACTTATTGCGATCCACGGTGTCGAACCTTGAGGAAGCTTTGCCCACTCACCCTTCGGATTTGCGATGCGGTGGAGGGTTCTTTTCCTATTGTATGTGCGCGCCGAAAAGTGAAGGATATGTTTCTCCCAGGAAGAAGACGGAAGCTCATCAGACTCAGCCCTGTGAAAAGGTCTTGGCTATCAGGTGAGGTAGGAATCATCTATGCAAATTGGATTACTGGAGCTTTTGTTCTTTGCGATTAATCTGTCTCGCGCTGTTGTGGATTTTTCCGGTGGTTACGAGAGCCGAGTTAGCATACATTGCAACTTGATACTCGTGCTATAGTCGTTTCGACTGTAAAATCCCAATGTGTCCACTACGATACGTTGATGGGGGTCTAACTCTCGTGTGCTGGTTCATCTTACGTTACGATACGGAGCTCAGGACTTTACTCTGGGTGCCATGGAGCTAGAGGTTTGTTTCGCCATTTTATTATCATACCCAATTGGTAATTGGCTTGGTTTGGAGGTTCCGAGTGATGTCTTATGATGAATCTGAAACATGCTAGTGATCTTGAGGTATTGATAAACTTGAAAGTACCAGGTAAAGCTCTTTCCAACAGGTCTTTTTTTTTAAGCTCTATTGGATTGTTTGAAACTAGTTTTGCCACCTCTTTAGTAGCTGTTTCGAAAATCTCTAATTGCTTTTCACATGATCTTCCTTTAGACATTGTACATCAGTCATGGTACTTTTCAAGACTGTTTTCCTAAGAATCATTAACCTTGTTCTCTGATTCCAGACTTTCTAATATATATTGGCCTGTCTCAGATGCTGCTGGGCAAGAGCCTACAGGCTGGGCATGCATTCTTTGTGCCTTTGGTCATTCATGGAATTGTTGTATATGAATTGTATTAGCTATATGTTTTTTGACTTCACCATTTTGCACCTATTTCCAAATTTTCATATTAGAATAAAGTTGACTCTTATTATTCTATCTAGACTTATCCAGGATTTCAATGCTCAGTTTACTATAGGAGAATTTCAATTTAAACCCACCTTATTCAATGCCCTTTGTTGCCTCAGTTTCTCCCTCCTAAGTCAGCTTTTCAGGGTATTTAAATTAACTCGCTTTGGTGGTATGCTGCTGTTCTCATTACTCAAATTCTCCATGTTGGGGGTATCTCGGTAGTGGTATCGTATGGAAAGTGGCTTTTGTAAAGAAATTTACATAAATTGCTGGGCGGATTTAATTTCGTTATATAAATTGCTTCACATAAAAGATACAAATTTGATATGTTTAATTTTTAATTAGAGCATTAAAGAATCTACCAAGGTTAAGAATTGAATGCCAGGTCTCCAGCAATCAATTCCTCTATTTTCAACCCTATACCCTAGTAAATTAAGGCATTTCAAAAGCGAACCCACCCAGGGACACGTTTTAGACGCTTCGCGCCATATCATAGTAGAACACAATTCTCGGCGGAGCTGTCTTGAATGGGCAAGAGTCGGTTGGTCAAGTTTTGGGGGGGGGTCAGTTCTTTCGCTTTCCGGAAGGCTATTTCTGGTTCGATAGGTTATCAAATTGGATGCTTGATATTATTGTCTGGTTCATAGACTGTTGGGGCGCTTCTTCCATGTTCTATCAGGGGGAGAAGGACTTTTGAAAAGTTGAATGCCGCTCGAGAGCATCTTGAAAAATGAGCCCATGAGTGAGTACATAAAGCAAGCGGTACAACCGATTTTCCGCCTCTCATCACATCAACACAAGAGTACAACTACGGATATCGTTACTCCACCTTAACGATCGGTTAAAACTCAATCAAACCCAAAATGGCCTTTTCAGGAACGCCCCACGGACCCTACTCGTCCACCGCTATCCCACTACGAAACCCCATTTTAACAGTAACCTCAAAGGCCTATCAGACAACCCATGTTATCACACGCCTGGCCACTAGGATCCCGCAACTATCCCCGATCCAAGCCCGCCAATCCTCCGCTGTTGTCCGCATGAATAGGGCATACGCCGAAGTCTGTGCAGGTAAACTCTCGCTCCCCGATGCTGAAGGAATAATCTCTGGTGCGGCGCAAGAGATTGACGAGATCTCCGAGCAAGTGGATGACTACATAATCTTTTGGGATGAGGGCTCGGATATAGTTGTTGATGGGGTAGCTTTAGAATGGGATTTTGTTAGGTATGAGGGGGAGAGAGGGGTGTTGGAGAGGCGGAGAAAGAGGGTGTTAGCGGAGGGTGTTTTAGAAAGGGTTAGGGATCAGGGTGGGAGCTAAAGGGGAGGGGTGGAAAGCGAGAATAGGGTGCGCGAGGAGGGGAGCGTGGGGGTGCGATTTATTGGGGGTGGAAGGACTAAGGAGCCGTGAAAGGGGGAAGAGACATGGGGAAGGATATTTGAGGGGAGAATATGCTAAGGCTTTACTGACTGGATAGAAATATAAAACTGTTTACCGAATTGATTTATAGTCATCTTCTTACCTTTAAAGCCCAGAGAAATGTACGGACCTCTCAAGTTAATTTCAAATATGACATATTTCAACCTATCCAAAGTCCCATAACATCAAAAGGCTACTAGAGGATGCTACCATCTTCTAGGCTATGAACCCCCATCAACCCTTCCCGGTTGGTAGTCCGTAATTACAATCATCATGTAGACTCCAGTTTTATGCGGGAAGCTGACATGTTCGGCCATAGAGCAATGGAATTTCCACATCTCGTTGGCCCTACGATAAACAAGCATGTCCTCGCCTAGTTACTATTAGGGTTGGTGATGTAAGAATTCTGGGTGCTGAAGTCCTGGAATCCCCCCCCCCTTTTTTTTTTCTCCTACAAAGCCTGTGATACAAGAGGTGACTTACTTGAGTAGATGTGTTGTGGGCTGGCATTTTGAGGAATTGGACATTAGGCTGAGTTTGGAGGAAGAATTTTGCGGAGGGGGAAGGGGGGCTGGGATTCTCAATCTATTCCTGGCTGCAGATAGCACGGTAGGTAGGTCTTGTACTCAAGTCGCAATTTGACAGTGTTGTCTTTTCCATATTTATCAGAGAACTGTGCCATTCCCAAGAGGTAAACATTGATATTATTCTGGCGCTGAGAATGCAAATAGTACTGTACCATATGGTATCTACTTAAGTATATGCATGTCTACCTCTACCTTAATAGAATCAAATATCCTTGTAAGACCTTAATTGAGTGAGGCTTTGGCTTGTACTGAAGCGGTACAGTGATAATAGCTCGTTGAGTCACAGTCACAAATGAAGAAATCCCTCCAAGCGCGCAATGGCTATGCACCTCTTGTTTCTGCTCGCTTGCGTAAAAGATGGGTGTCCTGTCACGTTATGCAATACCTACCCGCAATGGGGCGGAATTTGTGGCCGCAGTTGCTATCGCATACCACCCGCATCTGAGCGAAAAGGCAACGGCTTAGCCGTATGCAATAGCAGTCCTGTGCCCGAATACACAGACCTCAAGACACTACGAGTAACCTTCGGGGTCGGAAAGCAACTGGAACCGGATTCAACTCTGGTCGAATTTGAAAATTGGTTCTTGCATGAGTCCCCGCTGGTTTATGTGATTGGGTGGGTGAGTTTATCTAGAGCGCGGTGTGTGGATACCGGTATGCGGTATCTACCGATCAAGTGAAAGTTTCCTGTATAATATCATAATTTGGCAGCTGCTGATATGCGATGAATGGTTATTGATGGATTGTGGGGTTACCTAGACTTCCAGGTTTTGTGCGGACCATTTTGAGGGAAACTCTGGGTAGTCTTCTGGCCTTGCACCCTTTCTGGTTCTTCTATTCTTTCTCGTTCGGCCGGAAAATATCTTTGCGAGTATCAAGGAACACAGCCAATTCCCCCCCGACCAAACTCATCTTCTCCTGATTCACAAACCAACCTCTAAGATGGGCAATTGGATATCAAGCGCTCCTTTTGAGGACTTTTCCTCACCGCAACGGTATTTTACGGGAATGCCGCTTGTATGACATATTGGCGCTTCTAATCGTTAGTGCTAGTAGCGCTGGTTTTAACTCTAAAACCAACAGCAATATTCACGGCCATTATAGCGGCAACACTGGCTCCAACAACTTCAACTGCAGCAACACTACCACCATCAATATCAGCCTCGAGGACACGAACCCGTCCCCGAACCGTGCCGAGATTTTACAGTTCCTATACACGTCGAGGTACGAGCCGCAACGAGGTCGGGTTCACGAGCAGTCGAGGGAACGTGCACCTGGGTTACTGAGCACCCAAAGTATCTGGATTGGTCGGAGAAAAAAAGAACGGGCCTCCTCTGGCTATCAGCGGACCCGGGCTGCGGCAAATCGGTCATCGCTTCATTCCTTGTTACTCATCTGAAAAACCAAACAAATACAATAGTTTGCTATTTCTTTTTTAAGGATGACAACAGGGAGCAAACGAGGGCAGCGTTTGCTCTTTGTGCCATATTACATCAGCTGTTTGTACAGAGAAAGTCCCTCTGCATGTATGCTGAGGAAGCATTTGAGGCTAAAGGCAAGGAGTTTACTGAGGAGGGGGATACATTGTGGGATATTTTGGTCAAGGCGGTGGCTGAGGGCGGGTGTGGCCCTGTTATTTGCGTGGTAGATGCATTGGACGAGTGCGAAGAGGGGACTCTAGCTCCGCTTATCTGTCACGTAACCCGTCTCCCTGGATCACACTCTTCCGGTACACCTTTAAAGTTCCTAGTCACAAGTCGCCCATACCACAAAATTGAGAGGGAGCTTGGCTTACCCACAACGACGGTCCGGCTGAAAGGGGGGGTGAGATCAATGCTATTTCAGCAGACGTTTCTCGCGTCATAGATGTGGGTGGTTGATGAATATCTCCAGAAATACGGCTTCCACTATTACACAGCCCGACACTGGGCAGATCACTTCCGAGATTCACAGGATCAGTGGGTAGAGTTATTCGAGTTTACACAACTGATTTGTGAAGTTGGAACTGAAAGATTTCTGACATGGTTTCAGGTTCACTGGTTCCATTTCCGGTCGTCGTTTATTATTCCCAAAGATTTGACCCATTTGATGTTAGCAGCATTACTTGGGCAGGGGAACGTAGTTAAGAGACTATTGGAGGAGAAGGCTGGGGATATCAATGCTCGATTCGAACTTTATGGCACCGCGTTGAACAGGGCAGCTATCCAGGAGGACGAGGGTATGACCAGAGAGCTGGCGCAGAGGAGCGTCAGACCCTATATCAGTGGGAAAGAGTATAACATCTTGCACGTGAGGAGGCCTCTTGGTTCGAAGTGCCTAGTATATGACTAACAGCAAATTGTCCTTATTTTACAGACGGTAGGCGAATCTATGGTCACCAGAGGGAGCTAGAGCTGATTCAGAACTTGTTTTGCATCACAGAAGGTAAGCTGAAGCCCCGGATCATGCCTCCTACCCACTACCTTATTGCTGACACCAGAGATTTGTGAACAATAGAGTAAGTGAATTGGATTGGGATTTTTGGGAAAGCCTTACGACTAACCCTGGGTTGACACATGAGCGTAGAGTGTAAGTTAGCATTTCCAATACCAGTGGATAGGACAGTAATGTTTGCGGAATCGCGGATGATACAGGAGGTAGGAGACTCAGAAAAAAAATTCCGATGAGGATGACAACTAATTGCCGAGCTGGGGGCGCTGTAGCTTGTACGTATCTGAATCAAGCGGATTAGAGTTACGAGGCAATTACTGACCTCTGATTCATGGGCGCCGCAGGAGGTTGGTGAACAGGATCAACCACGATTGCGGGACGAAGTAATTGTTAACGTTTGGTTCGTCGAGTTTTGCAGGAGGTAAGTGAACAGAATTAAACACGGTTCAGGGTGAGGCAATTTCTGACTCTGGCTCACTGGGGGTTGTAGGTGGTAAGTTAACGGGACCAAACACTGCTGTGGGACGAGGTAATTGCTGATCTCTAGCTCGCTGAGTATGGTAGCAGGTAATTGAACAGGATCGACCGCAGTTTTGGGGTGATATAACCGCTGACCTTTGGCTCACTGGATGTCGTAGCTTGTAAGTGAACGGGATAAATTACAGTTCGGGGATAAGACAATTGCTAACATCTGGCTCACTGGGTTCTGTAATATAGGAGGTAAGTGAATAGTATCAGGCGCTATGCTGGGATACGCAATTTCTGACTACTGGCTTGCTGAGTGCGGTAGATTGTAAGTAAACAAGATCAACTACTGTTCTCGGATGAGGCAATTTCTGACCTCTGACTCGATGAGTGTTGTAGCGGGTAAGATGACAAGATCAGCCGCGGCTCTGGTACGAGGCAACTGCTGAACTCTGGCTTTCTCAGTGTGATAGGAGGTAAGTGAACAGGGTAACCACGGTTCCCAGACGGAACAACTGCTGACCCCCAGCTCGTCGAGTGGTGTAGCGGGTAAGTGAACAGGGTCAACCACTATTCTGTGATACGCAATTTCTGACTTCCGGCTCACCGAGTATTTTAGGTTGTAAGTGAACAGATTCAACCATGATCCTGGAACGGGACACTTGCTGACCTCTGGTTCGCCGAGTGTTGTAGGGGGTATGTGGACGGGGTTAACCATGGTTCTGGAAAGGGGCAATTGCTAACCTCTAGCCCGCTAAGTTTTGTAGCTTGTCAGTGAAATGAATTAACCACAGTTTTGGGATGAGGCAATTGCTGACCTCTAGCTGGCCGAGGGGTGTAGGTTGTAAGTGAACAAGATCAAACACGGTTCTGGTATAGGAAATTGCTGACCTCCGGCTCGCTGGGTGTGTATTTTGTAAGCGGACAGGATCAACTACGGTTCTGGTGCGAGACAATTTCTGACCTCCGGCTCTCTGGGCGGTGTAGGCGGTAAGTGAACGCGATTACCCGGGGCCCGGAAAGGTGCGGTTGCTGACCTCTGGCTCGCTGGATGTTTTAGGCTGTAAGTGAACTGGGTCAACCACAGTTTTTGGACGAGACGGCCGCTGACCCCTGGTTTGTGATTCCTGTAGGAGGCAAGTCAATAGGGTCAAACACGGTTCTGGGGTGACACTTGCTGACCTCTGGTTCACTGAGCGCTGCAGGAGGTAAGTGAACAGGATGAGAAGACACCGCCCCGCGACGAGGAGATTGCTGATTTCTGGCTTGCTGAGCGCTGCAGCAGGTAAGTGAACGGGATAAGCCACGGTTCTGGGACCGGCAATTGCTGACCTCTGACTCGCTGGGTGTTGCAGCGGGTAAGTGATCAAGATCAGCCACAATTCTGGGACCAGATAATTGCTGACTCCTAGCGCTCTGAGTGTTGTAGCTCGTAAGTGGACAAGATCAAACAAGGTTCTAGGGCGAGGCAACTGCTGATCTCTAGCTCACGGAGAGTTGTAGGCGGTAAGTGAACCTGATCAACCGTGGCTCTCCGGCGAGGCAATCGCTAACCTCTAGCTCGCTGAGTGTCGTAGAAGGCAAGTGAGCAGGGTCAGCCACTACTCCGATACGAAGCAATTCCTGACCTCTGGCCCACTGAGTGCTGTAGGTTGTAAGTGAACATGGCCAACCACGGCCCTGGCACGAGGCAATTGCTGATCTCTGGCTCGCTGGGTGCTGTAGCGGGTAAGTGTGCAGGATCAACCATGGCTCCGGTACTAGGCAACTACTGACAACTGGCTCGCTGGGCGTCGTAGCTTGTATGTCAACAGGATCAACCCCTATTCTGGAAAGGGACAATTGCTGACCTCTAGTCCGCTATTGGTTTCAGGAGGTGGGCGAACAAGATCAACCACGTCTTTAGGTTGGGCGATTGCTGACCTCTAGCTCGCCGAGTGTCGTAGGCGGTAAGTGGACCTGCATTCTCTCTGTCGTTTATTATTCCTACCCAACTGATATATCCCTTCCGTCCTTACAGATTGTATGTGGACGGCAACTGTCCATGCCCTTGTTAATACTGCCGATTATGGACTAACCCCACGCTTGCTTTCCAAACAGGAGGTAAGCGCTGAAAATCTCTATATCGCACCTCTTCAGAATACTAACCAATTACTGTTTGCCGGGCCTAGTATGTATGTAGAGCTCTATCCCCTCCTCTGCGAGCTATCACTAATGCTTACTTGGTATTATGTTGCAGCTCGTTAGTGAATCTCTTCTTCCCTTTTTCCGATTCTCCATCTAACGCACAGGGTGTGCCTCACAATCGTTTGGGCAACATAGAAAGTGAGTAGCATGACTTGATTACTACTCACCTTGTCCTTACAGGTTATCTTTTAACCTTGCTTGTAGCCTGTAAATCGTTCTAGTTTACTCTCCTCAATCCCCATGCAGATTTTTATTGACCCAGCTGTAGTTTTGCGACCAAGACACACCAGATCCGCACGCCTTGCCTGGCCAAGGCACGACCGCCTAGTTCTCAAGCACCGGTCTGACGAGCGGTGAGTATTATGTCATATGTTTTTCTCTCTTTGGTTTTCAACAAGTACTGAAATTTCTTATCGTGAAACAGATTAAACGTTTATAATGGACCACTGGTTGGGGGCCAATATTTCTTTCAATAAGTTTGCTAGTTCGCGGCCATACCGCCTTGTTCCGCGCTACTTTCTGTTGTCGAGATTTGTTTCGTTATGTGGGGTGCCATCCGCATAAGGATGTGGGAATTTGTGGAAGCCGACTGTTGCTTTTTTGCGGTACTACTGTCCAATTTATTATGTACCGTCCTCCAAAAAAAAAGAACCGTGTGCTGTCTGGATCGTATGATACGTCTGTTTTCCTATGCCAGTGACCCAACTTTCCTGCTGGGAGCAGACGCCCACCGCGCGCTAGGAACCCGGCAACTCTGGAAAGGCGGGCGGAATGCAGAGAACGCGGGAGGGGGGGTTTCACATACAAGACACTTGAGTGAGCAAAGATATCACAGCGGGCAAAACACTGCAGCGAGACAACCTCTACAGGAGCAAGTGCATCGGTAGAGGTCTCGGGTGGACGTTCTGCAACAGGATTTGTCCCTCCCTATAGACCAGCTTTTTTTGGAAAAAAATATCACTATAATACTATATGCTAAGCCATTACTAACTCTTAAAAGGCTCTTAAAATTGACACCTTTGCCGAAGGGATAGCTAAAACTGAAAAACTTTGTATTATAAGCCCAAATCTGATCTTTCATTCCTGCCATTCACTCTCCTCCCCATCGCCTTCAGTTACTGCAGAAAACAGCTTATGCCATTGCGAGATTCCAGTGCACTCTTGTGGTTCGAGCCATGTCGTTCCATACTACGACCTATTAAAGTTTAAGCAAGATTGGCGTAGCCCCCGATGGCTTCGAGGACAATCCACAGGTGCGGTTAGTCTACGTCCTCACTACTATGCTGACTGTATTGTGCACTAAATTTATGTAAGCGAGGAATTCCGTGGAACGTGGCGGGATGTCATCTCATACAATTGATCCAAATCGGAAATGTGGCTCTAACCGAAACAGTAACCAACCGAACATTCAATAATACTTTTATAAACATTGACCTCTTCCGTACCGGGTAAGCTCTTGCTCACGCACTATGAGTAAATGTGTGGGAAGTTTGGCACGTGTGCGCAAACTTTTGTGGGTCGAACCCGGCGGAGTTTTTTTTTTTTTTTTTTTCTGATTGATTAATTGGGTGTAATTCCCCGTGCGGAGTGGTATTCACTCTCTACCCTATATGGATGGGTAGAACTCGAAGTGTATCATTCTAAGGTTATTTGTGGGGTGGGGTGTTATTCCCGCACGGGGGAGTGATATTAAACCTGGGTGGGTAGCGCGCTCGAATATCGATGATAACTGAGAGAGGACAAGGCATCCTTTTGGGACGTGGGAGATCCTCGTCTACCATACCCGCTCGTCTCCAGTTTCTGGCCCTCTCCGCAAATACTACAACACACATCCCAGCACCCAGCTGGCACGTACGGGTACAGTACATATCGTCCTTCTGGTTATCAGATCTGACCAAAATGTGTTGCGATATAAAACTTGCAACTACCGTACTGTACTGTGTGATACTCGAATGACGCCTGGTGCAGCACTCCCTTCCCTCTCCAACGCTCTAACGTTGCCTCCCAAAGAAATTGTACAAATACAACCCTTCCTACGATACTCCGATCAAGAAAGCCTCCAGGGTACATCCCCACAAAAACCCCACCCCTCTCCTCTTTATCCATGCTCTTCCTCCACACCCTCAAAACCAGACTAGACCACGACACCCTCAAACCACCATTCCCACAAAGAAAAGAAAAAAACGAGTACAATCCAGATATCTCAAAAATCTACTATAGCCCTCGCCTCTCCGTAGCTTCCGTAATATTATATTAGTATGAGCACCTTAATACCGCACCACAGGGCAAAGTCCCCGACACCAGGGCTCTCTCTCTCTAGCAGGGCCCAGCCCAGCAGCATTTACCAACTGACTACGATGCCTCTCCACGATACGTCACTCTACTCTACTCACAAAAGTCCTATCATACCCAGCGGTAGCGATAACGAGTAGTCCGGGCCAGCCGCAAAAGAAGTCATAGCAGGATCGGGGCTAGAGCCCGAATAATTGAATCGGCGCAAGTCCGGAAATTGGCATGGGCCGCGGGGGAAGTATATGATCGAAGGGTAACAAACCCAAATACTAGAAACAGACCTTTGGAACACGGAAATTTAATTAGGCACGAGGGTTACATACTTTATGCTTCAGCAAGACATCCGTCTTCACTAGAGACACCGCTCAGCGCGAACGAATACAAAAATCCCCCGGCGTTTCATGAAAAACAGTTTACAAGCCAAAACAAAGAACATGGACCGTTCCCAGAAACGAAACAAGACTATCACATTCAGCTGTTCCATTTTTCCCACCGCGCTATTTCCCGGCAAGCGCCCGAAAATGGAGGAGGAGGAGGAGGAGGAGGGTATGGGTAAAGTCTCCAGAAACAAAAAAATCATTCCGATACAGCGCTGCCGAATCTTGTCTGATCGGCATACGTGAATCTACCGGTAGATCTTCACTGCGCCCCAATTATCTGCGCTCGAGTATGGGTGTTGGTGATCAGAGAGCCAGGGATTGGGGAAGCCCGAGCTTGGCAAGTTCACCATCATAGGAGATGGGGGAGTGAATTTGGCAATGGAAATTTCTCAGACAAAGCAAGAAGCTTTGATGCGATATCATACCTCTAATCCCTGACTGACCGATCACCCACGTCCATACCCTAGCGCAGTATCATACCCGCAAACCCCCCGAAATGCACCACCAGCCTATGATATCATATGATACCAATGGAAGCCAGACCGTCAGAGAATCCGGCTTGATAGTGCCGACCGGTTAATGGAAGAATACCCAACGTGCCCACCGGAATGTGCCGACCCCGTGCCGTGATCCGGAAGACCGCTAATCCTCCTCTCGAGAGCTCTTACATACCCCAGAACCCGAAGATCTCGATTTACAAGAAAATGGATCACGAGAGTTTTCGCACCCGCCGCACTCCTTCTCGCGATACAAAAAAATAATTTCCGCCATACTCCTGGTGCTCAATGGGATTCCTTTTTCCCTTTGGCCATGCTGAAGTGTCTGTGGAAAAAAA
>PYWC01000053.1:1121249-1131671 GCA_003182015.1 Tuber magnatum
CCCACAGGTCACGACAACTGTAATACGGCAGTCAGGATAAATAAATATCATACACCTACCGGCCACCCGCAAACACTGATAATCCCCCAGGCCCCGCCATCCACACTGCATCTTCCCTCCAGCCCAGCCCTCCTCCCGGAATCGCGAAAGGGGGGGGGGAACATATATATCATACACCCCCTCCACCATCCCAGGGAACCCCTCCAACTGCCAGAAACCAAACACCGAAGCGTAGGAAGCCCCCGCTGCCTCCCAACTCGTAACCTAAGCCGGTCACCACATCCAGGATATCAAAGGCAAAGGTGAAAAGTCAGGCCAGGTGGATGAGGGTATACTCTACTCATCACTATCCATCGTGGTAAATAATCAGTAGCGCAGTGCTATTGTGCCCAGGGTAAGGCAAGAAGTATGACGGTTAACGGGAGACCAACTATTACCTTTCCGCAGGCCACAGATCCCTGACTACGGTTCAATTGCGATAATGTAGTGCGGTAGGCTCCCGGACCTGTGTGCCAGGGTAGCAGGTCTACCTTCTACCATGATAATTACAATATCTCTTTCCATGCACTGAGTCTGTATTTCAACCTTCCGCTGAAGAACTCTAAACAAAGGGAAACCTCCTTCGTATTTATTTACAAATATCCTGAACCGGCCCGAAATAAACAATATACCTATTCTATCCCAAAACTGTATATTAGGAAAGTAAAGAAAGCCGATCAATGGCGTATGACCGTATTATAACAGGTACTTGTTAGAGAGCAGATTGAGTCACCACCCGGGGGATCACCCCTCCCACTTTAACTTATGCGAAGCACACATACACATTACCTTGCGAGACAAGGACGGAGATATGGTAAGCTTGCCCGCAATGCGAACCGAGTGATTATGCATGACTACCCGCCCGATGAGCTCACCGACCGCCTGTCACAGAACGTATGTTATATCCCTTTCCGCTGAGCGAAGCAACTTGACCGGGTATTTGGAAAGAAATGGAAGAGCGAAAACCCATGAACGCCTTCATTTGCAAACTGCAGACCCTATTGGACTACCCGGAAGAGAAAAGAGAGAAAAGGCTGGGGCGAAGGAAATAGATGTTGCGGGTGAACGGTCCTAACATAATGTATTCCCACAGAGACCGGTGGATGTGGGGAGAAAAAAGGTGGGGGGGGAGGGTTGGAAAAAACACTACATCAAGATGAAAACGAACCGATAGGAATGAAAAGCGTTATGGCTCCTGGGGTATCCACTGGTAGATAAGATGAAAATAAACAAAAACTGCATATGCTAGCGAGGTAAGGAGAGACAAGTTCTTTTTTTAAAAAAAAATTGGCTGCATAATGTGCAAATGGGGAAAGCAAGGTGGGGAAGGCAAGACGAGGGAAGAAATAATCTACCAGGAGAAGGCTTCCTCGATGAGGTCGATATTCGCCCTGTGTATCTTCTCCCTAACAGCACGGCGGACGTCGTCGCTCAGCGAACCATTCCCACAGACCATGACAGCCATCTTGCCCATCTTCTGGTCGATCTCCGCGTCCAGCAAGGTATCAATATTGGCTACAAGACAGAACCAGTTAGCACTAAAAATAACAAAAATACCAGCTCATAAGATAATAAAACCTACGTCTACCAGGGAACATCTGCACCGTAGCCGAAGGGCTATGAATCTCCCTTGTTGAAGTGGGCCTCGTGACAAATAGCAAAACCCTCAAGACGTCCCGCCTCTTCTCCATAGAGAGGATATCGGTCATCCAGGGCCTGATCCACTCAAGATGCTCGGGGTTCGGGATGGCCCACACGAGCGTAATCCGCCGAGTGGCCACCGTACCCTTCGCGTATCCATCTACTAGCTCGCGCACGTGCGGTACCGGATGAGTGATCCCGACTCCACTGGCAATCAAAACAACAGTGCCGTAACTACCCAGCGTATCAATCTTTCCGTAAGGGCCCTCGACAAGTGCTCGTGTGGTGAATATCCTTTCTGGGGCGTCACAAGCCTTCTTATAAAGGGTGTTTGTAAAGCCAGTTCTACGGCGGATGATGAGCGATAGGGTGGTTCGGCTCACATGAGTTATGTCCTGACGGTGAAGGGAGAGCTTTTCGTCGTCAAACTTGACGTGTTGTTCGTCCTCGCTCCAAGAAATGGTGAAGGGGTGGGATGTCCATAGTGCTAGCCTCGGCATGTACAAGTAGAGATGCTGTCCTGGCTTGAAGGTCCATGGCCGGGCGAGATGGAGCGTTACACGGACGGCATCGCCAGGAAGTGCCTCGCAGGTTGCCCTTGTCATCTTACGGCCGACGTTTCGGTAGAGGACACGCAGGAGGCGGAGGCCCCGGTCAAAGGCCCAGAGTGCGATAACAATCTTAACATGCCTGAGCGAGGGGTAGCCTTTGAATGCTAAATGGTAGTAGAGAGCAATCACGGCTAGTGCCGCGGCCATGATGTGTAGTACCAAAAAGGTTTCGTAGAACGCATGGCGGAGGGCAGAGGGAGAGTGCAAGATGAGAAAGAGGAAGCAGACGACCGACTTTGATTGTTAGAGATTTATATGTCTGTCAGGTATACGAGACTTACGGTGAAACCGAATCGGATGAACGGACTTGCGTTGATGGCCTTAGCAACGACCTCCCAGCCAGCTATTGTTTTCCCCATCAGCACTAAACTCGGAATTCGTAAGGGCTAAGAGGCATACATTTCATAGCCTTAGCCGCTGCCCAACAGGATGTGTGCGCGATAGCCTCCAGCACCACAATCCTGCCTAACCACCTGTGAATAAGATTATACGTATCAAACGGGATGCCCATAAGTTGAATCAAAGGATTGTTCCTCCCAGCAAGCAAGAACAGAGGCACCATATTCGCAGCAGCCAACACCCCAGTACGATTCCTCACCTCCCCAAGCATTGACGTGGTGTCCTCCGTATAATCAATCATAAGCGTGCAGAAGACAATATTCCCGGCGAGATAACCAACCAAGAAGAATGCCTGAAACCGGGAAGGAAGAGTGCCCACGTTCACAGCGGCCGAGAGCCGGAATTCACGGTTGTGGCGGACGCGGAAGAGGGGCGAGTATATGACATGTTTCTTGATTAATGAAGCCCACGCACTCGGGGGTTCCGCAAAGAAACGTTGATTCTCGCTGCTCAGCGACACCAGCAGGCGAACGCGGGCATACACAACGCAGCAAAACCGGTATAAAAATGGAAGGGCCGCAAAGGCTGCGAGCGATGCCATCATCCATTCACTGAAGGGCGATCATCATCAGATATTAGCGAACTTGAAGATATCTTAAGGGAAAGAAAAAAGCAAACAATTAGACCAAGTTACCTAAAATCAACAGCCCTCGCTTCCACGGCAATCTGAGCTGGAGTCAAAGCAGCGGGCTGAGATCCAAAAGCCAACCCCCCAAACAAGACCCATGCAAGCATGGGTGTCGAACCCAACATTGTCGTGACTCCAGCCATCATACAGTTTTGAAAAGTGCTCCAAAAGGGTTAAACAAACAACTGTGATTGCGCCCCGCGCAAAGATGTGAAGCTAGAAGCGGGTCAGTAGTGAGGAGGGAAGGAGAAGTGCAATTGAAAACAGGAATCCCGGCGGGTGGGAAAGTCAACACCCGTAATGATCGACGGAAGTTGTGAGAAGGAAATAGAGGAAGTGGAGAGGATGGAGGGGGAAAAGAGGAAGTGATAAAGGCGAGGAGAAATAAGGGATATCATAGCTGAGATGTTAAAGTATCGTGTATCATAATTTCATTTAATTTTTCACCCCCCCCCCCTCTTCCCGCAGCCAGACTACGTGATTGTAGGGGTTGTGGTGAGGGCTTGGGGATGCGGTGGGAAGGACGATGAGGGGTGGTAGTGGTAGTGGTAGAGAGGAGGGGGAGGGAACATGGAGGGATGATGCCGGACGCAGGAACGGACAGGGTTATCTTAGTTTATTGCGCACCGCCGCCCAAACTCCCGTTCACTTTTTCCACGGCTGCACAGTATGGTGAGTCTGTTGAAGGATTGGCTTGGTTCACGTCGTACCCGCACAGTACCGGCATTGAGCCGTAGGCTGAGCATTCCTACCCGAGTACTATACCAGCAGAAGTTGGAGGAGTCCCCCGCAGAACTGCAGTACCATACCGACCTCCAATTCCAACAGTGCGGGAAGTGGAGAGGGAAGAAATGGAAAGCCACAGATAGATGATGTGATCCCAGGGTGCCAATGATTTAATACCATATGAAACCAGCGCGGCAGGGATAATGTACCGGCAATAGCAGATTGGGAGCCTGACAACCCTGAGACGGGGGTGAAGTGCTTATGTTCGGTACGACACCGTACCCGGGTACCGGTACGTAGACAATAGGAAGAACTGTCCAAACCCCTTCTCCACCTCCCTGCCCGCACTCCCTGGGAATACTCCCACGGTGCCCTGCAGTGGTACTGTGCCCGCAATTGAGGCCAAATCCTTAGGGAAATACCTGTATCTCGAGCATAGCGCGAGTACAGGCGTTCTACTACTGCATCTAGACCAACCACCCCAGCGAAACAGAATCCTGGTGCGAAACAAGCGAGCAGATCGCACTATCAGCATTCCCCCTCCTCCCCATCATCACCATCACCGTCACCACCATTACCACTACCATAGGTGCCTACTGGCACAAGACAAAGAGCCGGAGGTTTATCTCTCGTCACGCTCTATGATTGCCATCCTCGCTTGCATTGTTCACCGCACTTGCACAGGCAAAGTGAAACCAAGCACGAGTGCCGCACGAGCCCGAATAATCGGACCATGTGTTAGGACGTTGGAGTTGCCTCTCCCAGTATGGCTTTTTTCTCCTCTCTATTTGTCTTGGGAACCATGTTTTCTGACGTGCATTCCGTCCCTTTCCCGGTGGAGGAGGAAATTTTGAACTTCCTAGCACATGGCCCGTTTGTTTGAACTCTCATGAGCACGGTACCGTGCTGTCATATACCGCCATACTTATCCATCTTCTCACTTACCGCACCGCGCCGCATTCAAACGATAACCTCTTCACCGTACCGAATCATTCACAAAGCAGAAACAAAG
This sequence comes from Tuber magnatum, assembly GCA_003182015.1. Taxonomy (NCBI): domain Eukaryota; kingdom Fungi; phylum Ascomycota; class Pezizomycetes; order Pezizales; family Tuberaceae; genus Tuber; species Tuber magnatum. The sequence goes on from PYWC01000053.1 coordinate 1,126,306, forward strand.
CCCCGTTCCTAAAAACAGACAACAATTCACACACCGCGTCCCGTGAACTGCAGCGCCAGGGCAGCCCCCGGACCCACTAACCACTGTAGTCAATAGTCCCTACCACCCGCAATCTATACTCCCCGTAAAGTATGACACACTCCACTCCAGATCTAACTAACCAGGTCCCCTTCAAACCCCTCCGCACAGAGACCCTAGCTCTCACCAGAGAGACCAGAAACTCTAGCCTACACTGGTACAAACCCTCGGCACAGTGGCCGGGAACCCCGCACCAACAATCCGCTAGTAACGCGCGGCACCATGAAAGAAGGATCTATGCTCACCTTTCCCAGAGACATCTCAATCCCGCCCCGGGACCCGCACGCCTAACGAGCGAGCAAGCGAAGGGGGGGGGGGAAAGCTTTGTCGCAGGATTTTTCGCGTGAAAGATGGATAGCGAGGATTTCCGGGTATCAAGTTTTTCTGTTTCGCTCGGGAAAGAGAAAAGAGAGCAAAAACGCAAAGACGCGCGGAAAGTCGGGCTTGTTGCCGGCAACAAGACAGGGTACTCGAGTACCGATTGTAAGTTTGATACCGCACCATACGGCGCCCTACGACGATATACTGTCGGAGGTGTCTTGCGGGGGAATTGAGTACAGTACAGTCCCGTGCATGGCGGATCACTCGGGACTACAGTATCGTAGCTGTCTCGGCTCCAGTCGGAAGGGGGATTTCAGGTGTCATCTGCAGGGTACTGTACAAGCGCGTGGTGTAGCGATTGTTGAGGGGTTGTGGTCGCGAGAGCTTTCCTAGGGCTCGCGGTTGCTTGTGGACAGGGTAACGGTACTTGTAAGCGCATCATAATATTACGATGCCGGTAGGTTAGAATCAACCTTCACGATAACCAATTTTTGCCAGCTCTTTGACGAACAACACCACGTGCTGCCACTTTATCCTTCCCTTCCGTATCATGATCCTATGTCGTGAGAAGAGCACATTCACAGAGCGGGTCTCATTCCGTTTCCAATAGGATTTATTTATAGCCTACTAAGGAGTCCGCCCATCCGGCATATGCAACCCTCCAGTACTGCCTCTGAGAGGTGAGCCAGCCCCAATCCGCTTATCCCGCAGTATGACACTCACCGGTTAATCCGTTACCTGGACGGTCCATAACCCTAACCCACTGACGTCTAAGGGTCTGCCTATCTGGATGTCCGAGACCCAAATTCTCGAGATTTGGAATCCGTGGATTTCAGAGCTGAAGCCGAGAGAGTGAGACAAGTTAGGATGTTATCACACAACATGATAGGATGGGATACGGTACATAACACTATCGATAACACGGGGTACAAGTATTTCTAGCAACCAAGACAAATACCGGTAGAAGGAATATCGGTAGATATTAACCAACCAGACATGTCAGGAACTTGTCCCACCATCACGCATGTGAATGCCAAGTATTATTAGCGAAGAAAACCCGCACATATAGCGTAGATGCAGCCGACTTCGGAACAACCCATACACATGTATATGCGCACTGCAATCAGGAGACAGATATCGGCTGAGATGGTAATTAATATCAGCTGTATTTAGTTGTTAGGACACAGAAGAAAAGGGGGATGGAGGAAGTGTGCAGCAGATCAAAAATCCCGAGAACCCGCCGGATACCGTATGGTTAACTACCGTAGGGAGAAAATACCAATTGATACCTCGATCTTAAGACGAGCAAAGTTCCCCGAGAAGATTCTTTAAAGTGATAACCCGCAGCGAATACAGCAGGCACTACGCATACCTCTATTAGCATTTCACCAGATTCGTTCATATTTGATACAAGCAGGACTTCATATGAAGCAGGACAGTAAGAGCCCCCAGGAAGGAACAAACAATAGGATTTATACGGATATGATAACCCGAGTATACGAGAAATACGACCATATTTCCCACAATGTAAGCTCGGAATAGGCACAAGATAAAAAATATAAAATTTCCTATGATGTCGTACCCATCATATGCTTCCTAACGATCCTGATGATAATATGATACCCTTAAATTTACTGTCATATGCATTATCAACTACTATTAAAGGAAAGAAATAAAGGAAAACCCCCATATAACCTTTTTTTTTCTTCCATACCTAAACCCTCACTCATATCATGAAACAACCATATCATAGCAACACCACTATGCAAATTGCGCAGGTAGGAAATAGAAATGAAAAAAAAAAAAGGCACTCTCTCTTCCCAGGTTGTTCACNAAAACCTCCATAATATCATTATAGAGAAATCTAAGGCGTAAAAACCACTTTTTTCAGCATAAAGTCACACGCCGAACAGACCCCAAATCTACTCTACAATCCTTTCACGATATCACAATACTGAGGAACCCAACCGACAATTGTGAACAAAAAAAAATCCCCCCAAAAACCCCCCACACACTGCTCCCAATAACCCAGAAAAGAGCAGAAACAATATGATACTGCACTTCACACCCCGAGAAACTATTATGATACCACAACTAATCAAATTACCGGAACGGGAAGGAAGAAAAAAAAGAAAGAAAAAAGTTCTCGAAATCCACCATGTCCAGCAGCCCTGTAATCTCCGGGTTCCGGGGGGGGGGAGCCAAAGTACGGTACGGTACTGTACGGACGTGGGTGACCTGTCAGCCAGGGATTAAAAAGTACAGTACAAGTACGGTACCAAAAGCTTCTCACCCGCCCGAGCAATTTCCAAGCCGAATTCATTCTTCCATTTTCCTATGATGGAAATCGTAGTACAGTACAGTACACTCACGGTAAGAAAGTCGTGGGACAATGCCGGAATTAGATCTAGAAAAGATTATGTAATAGTCAATATGGTATTATAACATCATTGCAACCAGACCCATCTTCCACTTGAGTGCACAATACCGAAGATGCCTATTAGAGAGGATACTGGAAAGTATTGCAAAGCCAGAGAAGAAGAGCAATTTTGAGCAATCAAACTGTACTGTCAAGGCTACTCCTATCATCAGATTGAGTGACAAACCAGCTATGGAAAGAGCTCAGTCCAGTGTATAGTAAAATGTTGGTAGATAGAGAATAATATCAAAGATCATTCTCGTCTCAGACATCCAGCAAAGCTTAGCAATAATGATAAGGAAATGATTGCATAGCTGATTGCGAATAATACTGATATCACAATTCCAGAGATTCCAGAGCAATCTGTCCTCTCTGTAAGTGAGTGCTTAATCAGAAATGAAGCATGAGTACAAGGTTACAGAAGCTATATTGCCTAAAAGCAAGAAGCCCTTTTACCTTCACATTAAATGAAACAGTTGGCATGGGCTCAGCAAATAAGTAGATAGGAGGAAAGTGTTTAGAGAAAATGCATCTTTACTGATGAAACTACTTATTCAAGTAGTGGTCATCAAGGCAGTCTAAGAAGAGTTTGACGTAAGGCAGGAACTGTCAACCAGAAACACTATCAGGATAAGCAGCAGCACTCAAATTAGTTTTCCACCAGACTCTACACTACAATTACATTCAGATATCATACACCACTTATGTTTATTTGAGAGTGAAAACCAAGCAAATGAACATCCTTTAAAGATTGATTAGAACTCAATAGTCAACAGTTCATCCATGAAGTCCTGAAGCTCTACCCTTTTCCCTTTCTTCAAATACTTTCTGACCATGCTGAGGGGTACTATATTATCAAAGATGGCCTTGGTTCCCATCATTCTGTCTCAGCCATGAACTTTTATTGATACAAGAATATCACCAAGCTTGACAGGCCCCCAAAATCACCAGACATGAATCCAATTGAGAATGTTTGACAAATATTGAAATTATGACTCAAGTGAAGGTTTCAAGACTGGAAGCCAAGAACTACAGAGGAGGTAATGGGGGTAGCCAGGGAGGAATGGAAAGGGTTGAACTGGGATAAGATTTATTGAATGATCGATAGGATGCCATGTAGGATTGGGGCATTGATTGAGAAAGAGGGTGCAAGAACAATGTACTACTAGGTGTAGACTTCAATAATGAAATTGGAGACATTTTAAACCCGTAGTAAAAAGTTATTGTCCTACTGTCCCACGACTTTCTTACCACGAGTGTACAGTAAGCTCAAGCCCGCAGAATCCCTAGCTGTCCGAGCACCCACGTCCATAAGTTACTCGAGTTACTATAGTACGGTACCGTACTAAAGAGGGTTAGGGTTCTCCTTGGGAACTCGGTGTGAGAATAAGTTTAGCCCACTAGATACGGCGGACCTCGTTGACCGGTATGATATGATACCGTATTCGCAATTCTGGCAATGGTCGGACTAAGCCCATCGGGGCTGGCGGGGGGAGGGTTGATTTCCGCTGATGATCTGATTTAATACCGTAGTTGATTTCGACAGTTTTTTTTTTTTTTTGCTAGCACTGGTACGGTGCAAGTGTCAGGGTATGAAACAGCGGGGGGGGGGCGCTGTAAGAGTATATGATTACTGTGCAGTGCGAGGCTGGGAACAAAAGTCACTGGTAGAAATGGGTTTGCACCCAAAGTGGCCATGTTCACGACATTATAATACTGCATCTATTCAATCTATAGAGTCCGACTTTGACTGCATATCTAAGAGAACACCTGGGACCTTCCCTTTCCAGGTTTGTTAGAAATAAAACATCACATTTTTTGGGATGTCTATTGACTGAATACTGTAGTAAAAGGTGACAATGGGTTATGATGATTTTTGTATGGGCTACGGTATTTCTCAACCATGATTGGGTAGTGAGAATATTTGTATCTAAGTCACTTGCACTTGTGATAGTGGAGTAGACCTGGTGAACAAAATATATCTTTAAGACTCATAGATTAATTCAAGCTTGCATGCTCTTCTAACTGAAAGGAAAAATACACCCCTATTTATACCCTTCTATGGTTACGCGAACACTGACTCATACCAAGGAAATCTATCTAACCTGCTAGAATCTTCTAGCATAACAATAGGTCATGTGGCTGTGTCACATGACCGACACAGTCATACCACTGTACAGGAATGAGATACCATATTTTGAACACTTTCCCTATGGTTCCATTCGCAACCTATTAGAAAACCCTTCAAACATCACCTTAACTAATCCCTTTGTACATATATCTGCCAAATTGTCCTCTGTTCCAACTGCTATCACATCTGTCTTCCCCGCTTCCCGTAGCTCTCTAGTGTAGTGGTGCTGAATGTCGATAAGTTTCGCTCAGTCGGAGACGCCCGTATTTTCGGTAAGCTTAATGGCTGCTGTGTTGTCACAGTATAGGATCGGTATAGTCTCAATTCCCATATGTGACATTCCTCGGCTAAGCCAGACACTCTGTCTAGCGGCGAATGCGAGTGCGACGTATTCGGCTTCTGTTGTAGATGTTGCTA
>PYWC01000053.1:1147368-1172810 GCA_003182015.1 Tuber magnatum
GGGGCGGGATGGATGATCGATGGCGGGGTAGATAGATGAAAATGTGGAGGAGGGAGGAAAGAGAGGAGGAGGGAGAGGACGAGAAGAAGGGGTGGCGGAGGAAGAAACAGCGGGAGCGAGAAGATGGCGGATGAGTGGGACAAGAAGCAAGGCAAGGGTAAGGGAAAGAAAGAAAAAAAACGAGAAGAGAAAGAGAGAAAGAGAGCTGCTTTGCTACTGCACCGCCTGCCCACACACAACCAGTTCCACCGCCAAAAATCCTAGCTCCTACTAACTTGAGTGCGCCCTAGTGGGAGGGAAAGCGAGTCCTGGTCAATCACAGACCGTGATTGTCTCACGTAATCAGCAGAAACACACTGCACACCCAGCCTCGCCTTCAGTGGGGATTTTTGAACCGAAAACCCATATAGTACGATCCCACTTAACGTTCGGATCACCCCTCAATTCTCAACAGAGGGGAGTCCGAAGGCCACCTTCCCCGCCAGCATTCTACGGAGCTGAAATTAAAAAGGCCCACGGGGCCACAGGGCACAGGATGGCCGAAGCACCATTCTCAGCCAGTAGCTTAGAGGATACGGCGCCCGGAATAGGGCGCGCGCATCGAAGACTCAACTGCATAACCCGCGAGGAATTATCCTTTCTGTATTGGTTTTCTTTTTTTTTTAAAAAGTCCTTCTCTCCCTTCCCGCATTCCCCGGTATCCTTTGGGTCACCTGATTAAGTGGTGGGCCACTTGTCCATCGTGGTATCATACCCATTTGTATGGTGCCGCCGTAGGACTAAGGGCATCGTTCTTGGGGAAGAAGCTTCTGACGAAATGCGCGGCCGCTGGTGTAGATCCAGATCGGCCCGCTGAGTTTAACGCAGCCAAAATCACGCCCTTGTCGAAAACACGGTTGCAGTTGCTTACGGTCTCCTCTGGGAAGTGACACGGGTGATAGTGGGTTTGTTCCTTTGATCCGAAGCATTCATTATTCAGCCGACATCAACGAACAATCTCTCCAATGCCTCACCCAAGTCATGATCCATCTGGTTGGTCACCCCACCCGAACTCCGAGAGCAAAACCGCGCGCTGGGAAAAATCCCCCACTTTTTCGTTGCTCCTTCAGGCCGCCTAGTATCCTGGTTACGGAAGCGTGCATATGTATGATACCGTACCGCTCTGTACGTGCAAAGTGTAATTGTTGTTTCGTCAGATTTACCTGAACAACACAAGTAAATGAGGGGAAGACTGTGCAGTGTATCCACGGTATGATCCGTGCCCGTAAATATTTGGGACGAGTAGAATCGGCATCTTATTGTAGCAAACATTGACACTACAGGCAAACAAACGGGCCCGAACTACCTTGCCGTACTCTACGAGTGCTAGGGGCCTGGATGAAAGATAATAACAAAAAAGGAAAAAACCCTCAGTTCCCCGGCGATCATTGATCCTCGGACATTGTGGAGCGGTTGATCGGCGAAGTCTCGCCACAAAGCACGCCTTTTCCAATCCAAGTTCCATCCCAATCCATCCCGCCATTTGTCAGCCCCATCATGTCACCCTTCCACTCTCAGTTTCGTCGCCCACCACGACAGCTCCCTTCCTTCAAACCCCTATTTAAACATATCTACCGTAGTCCTCCTCCTCCATCCTGCTCCAAAGGACAAACACACCCGCCCACCATAGCTTCAATATTCCGCCGTTTCTTCTTCGGATCGCCTAGATCATCAGCCATGTCCGTCGCCGCTAAACAAAAAGTCCAAGCTATCATCGACGAAAACCCCGTCGGTATGCAAACACCTTTCATCCTCCTTTTCTCATGCTTCCTGTTTGTTTTCACGTCCAATGTTTGCTAACAGGGGGGCTCTTGGCATAGCCGTCTTTTCCAAATCTTATTGTCCCTATAGTCGTGCTAGTAAAGCAACCCTCGCAGAAGTTGGTGCAAAGTTTTACGTCATCGAGTTGGATCAAGTTGGTTAGTACCACTCGGCATCTGGTATCACCGCATTCAATGGTTATTGACAACGTGATTGTGGGACAGATGATGGAGCCGATCTCCAGGCCGCTCTTGAGGAGATCAACGGTCAAAAGACTGTCCCCAACATCTACATCGGCAAGAAGCACATCGGTGGGAACAGCGATTTGCAAGGGAGAAAATCTGAGTTGCCGGACTTGCTGAAGGCAGCAGAGGCTGTTTAGAGAGTTTCGTTTCGACCTATTGAGTGGTGATAGAAAGCAAACGATGGGCCTTGATGCTTGTATCTTAGAAGGCACCTGTGCTTCTCTTTTTTTTCTGTTTGTGCGCGTGTTTCCTTATTAGAACTATACAAAATGCAGACGTTGCCGTAACCATCCTCAGCTGTTTACCGCCCAGCCCTTATCGTGAATAGATAATAGCAAAACGTAGATCAAGAAAAGAAGAAAAAAAGTCCCCATACGCCCAGAATAAAGGAATAGACCTTGCACCGCATCACAGTCCGGAAACTAGACTAATCCCCACAAGGGAGTAAAAAAATAACCGATCAATGGCACCGTAGAGATGCCCGCACCGGCCAAAGCACCGAGACCATCGATGTCTACCCGTATCACGTACTGTCTTTAGATGAGACAAAAGTATGTCTAGGTCATCTGATAAGGTCACTACCCTATGCCCACAACCCAGGATCACACTTTCTTTCCTCTCCGCCGGGAGCGGACATATCATATCGTTGGCCGCCAACCAAAAGCACGCTAACTCTAAAAAAGCGGGCCAGATGCAAGCAAGCAAGGAAGGGGAATTTGCATTTGGAACACCTAAACCAGTGAAATCGCTACAATGAGCAAAAAACTACAGTGAGCAAATGCTTATGATACCGGAACGGGTGCCGAGGTTCGCGGCCCCGAGTGGGACTTGCTGGTAAACAAGTACTGTATAATACTAAACCAGCCGAAGCATATCGGGACACTGCTAGGCTAGCCCCTATATGAGATACAGAGATTCGGTTACCCAAAGACCGCACGCGATAACTCGGAGGCCCGGCAGCTTGTGACAACTGTTAGAAGTTGTTGGAAGTCGTTGGAAGTGTATTCGGAAGAGGTTTGATGATTGATTGGTTGTTGTATTTTATTTTAAGAGAGAACCGCACATTAACCACAAGAAACCCCCATTACCATGACGGCCATCACAACTTGCTGACTAAGTGTCAACTCCCTTCCTTCCTTCTGCCAGCACCAACCTGTCTCTAATACCGAGACTAATACCAACAACAACAACATATTTTGCCCACCGGTGATAAAGTATGATACCAGGAGTCGAGCAATCAACTATTGGGAGCATCCACCATCACTCGAAAGTCGCCAAGCCGGTGTCAACTCCACGTTTTCTGTAGCCGAGGATGAACTACCGTGTCATGTCAGGCCAATGCAATCTGGGACAACAAATGCCTTACCGCCGTCTAATTCCTTCCAGCCATCGGAAGCTCATAGTGGCTCACGGGGAATGGAGTTGTTCTATTTGGATGCTCTATTCCGATTCCAATTTTTACACTTAGAGGCTTGAAGTTCTATGTCACAGGAATTGACTACAGAACTGTAAGCGCCCTATTGTGAGGGTCCGAGATGATGGCATATCAATTTTCCAGCCAGTCTTTTATAGAATTTTTAGCACTCTTATATACCTAGAGATTATTCTCAAAGGTCTTCTTGATCCTCCAAATGCCCTGCCGGAAGTGAGGGAGAAATCGGGATTACCGGGGTAGTGTCCCCTATCTAACCTAGCCGAGAATAGGGGTCTAGCACCAGGCTTGGTGGTCGGGGTCTATGTGGAGGTCGGTAAGGCTGTTTTAGAGTTGTATCATAGAGGTGGAAATGCCAAGTTACCTCTTATAGTCTGGGCAGGAGCACAGAAAGAAAACAACATCAGTGGTTCATCACTCATTTAAAATTTGAAAGTTCTTACTTGCTAGGAGAATCCTTTGTAAGAGTTAGGAGTTTGTGAGACTCCTCGATTCCTGGAATGCTAGATCCTGGGTTCCTGTGAATTACCGGGCCTTAGCCAACCAGGTGGTTAGCAGGGACCGCTTACTCGAGCGTATTGATTTAGGATTTTATTCAATTTTTCGGAATCTTTCCGAATACGCTAGGAGGTCTGTGGGGGAATCTAGCAGCACGTCTGTGAAAAATAATGATACGGTACTCTATTTGCTAAGTTGTGCTTGTGTCTCGGTCCGGGGGCCAAGTTCTCCGTCCCCCCGATTTTGTCTCACTCAATCATCATCATAACCGAGAAAGTCAATTGTAGAAGGCCTGTCCTCATACTAAACCCTGGCCCACTCATGAATTGCTATCTGGGGGTGCTGGTTGCTACTCATAATGTTGGTATGTTGAAATTTGCCCATGGGAAACCTGAGTATGGTCTTCCCTGAATTTCAACTACTATAAACAGTACCGAGATCGTCACCTTTATCACCGGTCTCTATGTATCACGGGGAACCTACACTCTATCCTGGTCAAGCATTTACATTTAACACTATCTTCCCATCTATTGCTGCTGCCACCCCTTATTTTCGGGATCCTCAACTCCCAACTCGCCTCACCTGTTCTCCTTCTAAACCTCACAGGCATCTGCACTCTTATATCTTTTACCTCACACCTCCTCCCTCCGCTATTCCCAATACATCTTCTATTCTCTCCGATCGTCATTGAAAATACTCACTCCGTTCTTCCGTCCTATGCTAACGATGGCTGTGGATTCGCGGAGGTCCAAAAATAATTCTCGCTCCCTTGATGTCGAGCCACGATTGTGCTCCGGTTGCCCCCAATCTCGAGACAAGACTGGTTTCTCCCACCAGCCTTTTCTCTCTCTCTTCTTTCCTTCTAAAGGTGTACGTGTGCATATCGTAAATACTGGATACAATTGGGAAAGGAAATATGTGGGTCTTAGCCAATTATACCACCGCCACGCATTTCGTTCACATAGGCTCTATTCTATAAGTCATCTCGCTGGGGAAGAATAGTCTGACTAGTGATAGGCCATGTCCTCACCCGGTCATGAACAGAATTGCGAAATATCATACTGTGTTCGGCTATAGAGCAATGAAAGCTCCGAATCCAGCCCGCTCTGCGATAGACAAGCATTGCATCGCCTGGCTAGTATCACGGCAGGTGGCCACGCGGGGATCCTAGGTGCTGAGCTCTTGAGATTCCTCTTTTGATCCTATTTGGGGGACTGGTAACTTTGTCCCTGGGCGTCTTTTTTAAGTGGAAACTAGGTGATATCGGCAGGCAGCTTACCTGCAGCAAGAAACTAATTTGTGGAATAGAGATTGTATGCTCGGCAAATTTAAGTTGATCCTGATGCCATTCCCATTGACGAGTTCTCTCCTGGCCAATACACTGCCACACATGTTCTTCCACGATTGAGCGAGCAAATGTCACGACAGAAGTAGGGCGCCTAGGTTCAAAACGAGAAAAACTTTAAATTCGAGCAGTGGGGGTAGTGACATGACCGGATCTAGTCATCCAGAAAGATATCTTTTATAACGAGCGTAATTTCAACGCCCAAGAGATAGTATTAGAAAAAAAGTTTTAATTATAGAAGTCAAAACATAAGAAACACTGGGTCGAAACTTTAAACATGTGTACTGTCGTCCCGGAAAATCCCCCGCTCCCATTCCATAATCGGCTTAAATCCAGGTGCAGGATCACCGTCATCGGAACTCGGAGTTTCATCTATCATGACCCTGACACTCCCCTCAGGTTCGTCATCCTCTTCGACTTTCCCTTCAGTTTCTTCACCAGCCCTAACTGGAACCTTCTTACCCCCACCCGCTTCTTTCCATCCCGTTCCTCTGGTGCTCTCCCAGATCTCCCTAACCTTCTCCCGCCTATTTTCAGCCCTTCCGAGCTCCTTCAAGTTCCTCATAACCCTCCCGCCAAGTCCTTTGCTGCCCCCCTCTCCTGCAACTCCCGCAGCTTCTCCACCATCCTCCCGCTCTCTCCGACCCCAGGCGATGATCCTCTCATCAACTTCCTCGTCGATCTCGCAGATCTCTTCAATTATCCCACCAATAGCCATTACCCCCTCACGCACACTGACTTCCCCACGTCTTCTCACGGATCTATACATCTCATTCATTATACTAACCTGTTCATCCACAGAGTCTGCCATTGCGGCTGGCACTGCTTGAGGGAACGAGAGTATCTTGTGTTTTATATCGCTGCCAAATTCTTCGATTTCTAGAATTAGTGGATGTAGGTCTGTGGGGAGTTTGTATGCCTCCGGGTCAAGTGGGGCGCGTTTGCTTGCCTCTGCCGGGAGGAATGGGATTTGGGGCAACCGAGTACCAGCGAAGGTGAGAGAAGGCGTGGAGGAGCGGGAGCCGGACCCGGATCGGCGCATTCTAGCTTTCTCGAAATTTTCTCGACGCTTTCCTGGATTTTTCTTGTTCTCTGTTCTCTTGCCCTTATTCCTTCTCCTCGCGGCAACTTTTTCACCTAGGCCCCAAGTCCGATTCTCTTTTTCGTGTTTCCTCACTTCCTCTCGCTTTTTTCCTAGTCGGGGTGCTTGACGGGTTTGTGGAGCTGGGGTCAGACGAGCTGGGGGTAGACCGACTAGTAGGTTGCACAGGTGAAAAAAAACATCTCCCACCCAAGACGTAACTTTAAGACACATATTCATTTGAAAATTTGGATGAATTTTCAAATTGAAAACAATTTTTCCAGTATCGTAGGTTACAGAATCAACTAGTGCCCTATCAAGGTGTGTTATCAAGTTTAACCTGTGGGCAATGCACAGAAATTGCAAGGATTATCTACACCAATCGATGGCACAAGAGGCGTTCAGACTGAGTTAATATTTGCCTGCAGAGGGGGAAGAATAAAAAGAGACCCCTATTCTATCGAAGCTAACCACGCAAATTCCGAATGCCAATAGTACGCAGTGCATACCTAGGATCAATAATTACTATTCTTTAATATAAATAAAATGGTACGACATTCCCATCTTCGTATGCGGGCAAAATTAGCAGTGAAGACTAGGTCGACCCTTGGGTTCAGTTTGTCCAAAGACTGCTTTGATACCGTACCGTACTATACTGTGGACCTATACCTCCCTAAATTTCTCCCTAGCAGAAATATTGATGAAATGTCCAACCTTGGGACACCATCCGTCTACGAGTATGGTGATCTCAGAGGATTTCCATACACTCCTAGACTCTGGGGAGTACAATACCATGCAGGGAAGCTTTAACATTCCCGTCACTAATCCGTCGATCCGGCACTGCATTCGTTGGTAGCTTCCCCCAAAAACCTCCTCTGCTGTGCGTTAATTTTAAGGGGAGGAAGGGATTCAGGTAGAAGATCTTGAATCACACTATCCCCTACAGCAGTGATGGGGCCGAGTTTCTCCATACCACGCTAGATGTTTGCTACGCAGCCGCAATATCACCAAGCAGGAGCCAGGAGGAGGAGGTGTAACGCATTACCACGTCTGGTATAGTTGGGCATCAGCTAAACCATGGGGGAGAGAAAACCCACCGTAGTAACCTCGCCGCGCTTATTTATTTGTCTCTTTGACACACCTGGTCTCGCCGAGTTGATAGTCTCGCTGTGATATCCTCCTGCATGGCTCTAGATGTCGTGGGGGCACTGTGTGTGCAGCTCTGCTACCGGGTAAGCTACCAAATCCAGCGACGCGATGCTACCCCTTGTGCTACCCGTTTAAGATCAATATTTCCAGCCTAACGGGGGGGAAGTTCGGCGCTCATCGCCCACCACACGGGACACTAGGATCTCTCAATATTCTACGGGATCCAACTGGTATATAGCCTTCTATGTCGGTCCATATCATACCAACACCCTGATCCATAGTCTTGAATTATTTCCATACTATTGATTCCCATGTCAGTCCTTGGTCCGGCTTTTCAAGTCAAGTCAGGCGGGTTCGGGTGAAATTAACTTGGTTCATTTGCACAATTCAAATGTGCAAAGCCCACACTATGATGTAGCTCAAAGCTGGACGTTCCTAGGTGGCTTCCGCTGGAGGACATGATATTGCAGTTGCTCGTCATTGGAGGTATCATACAGTGTGAGCTCACGAGGTGATTGGAGCGCATTCATTCTCAGAGCTGGAAGGGTTTGCCCCGATTCAAGTTTCTAACGCCTACCCTGGATGGTTGGGCCCAGACCTGGTATTCCCTGGTCACTGTTATCCTCGCGAGAGAGTCATAGGGGGGAGTGGGGGGAGTGATGGAAGATCTAAACTAGGTGTATCACAGGTATGTCCGCAGGGAATTCATCCACTCCATATTGATTCCGTCCACAGACTTACCCTCTCCGGGAGCGGGCATGAATAGTTTAAGCTCAAGTCTATCTTCATTCTTCTGGTCACTCGTTGCAGTTACTTTACTTGATTTCCATATGCTCGGGGCGGCACCCAAAGACTTGTGACTTGCATACAGATACAGCTGCCGGCTCCCATACTCACCCCATCTCAATCTACGACATACAATATCTACGGCACCTTGAACAGAATGCTCCAAGACCAGTTGATAACGCCTGGTGCTGGCGACTTGTCTCTAACTCCCCCAAAGTCTGTGTCATGGAGCTAGGAATGCAGTGATACAGGCAGCCGTTGGTAGCACGTGATATAAACCTCCCCTTCAAACCAGAGGCCCCATCTCCGGCAGCTATGAGCTTCCAAAAATACGAAACCGACATATTCTTGACATAGAAACAAAAAGCTTCATTACCAGGCTCCGTAACGGTGCCAGTGTACTTGGCAATTCAACAAGTATTCGGATATCTTGGCGCTTTTTTGGCCCTTCCTTGCGCCAAGATTTCCGGATACTTGTTGAATTGCCAAGTAGATGTGGTGCAAGATTTGCAACCGCGCGCACTTACATAATCGGCAGGAACCTTGGCACGGTTACCGTATACGGTACTCCTCGAGCACCGGTACCAGACAACCACCCTTACGCGCGCATTTCCGCAACATTTCGCGACTACCGTGGGAGAAGATACTTCAAGGTGGNATTGCCAAGTAAGGTGCTCCAGCTTGCTTTACTCCCTTATTCTTCTATGTGAGTCCAGCGCAAAGGCTCACCCAACAACACCTACGGTGCCTGCGACTTTGGCGCGAGAAATTCAAGGTTGGAGAGAGGTAAGGAAAATAGTAGTTCATATACCTGGCAACCCCCATCTCATCCTTGGTAGGAGGGGTGCAAAAAATAGCGCAAATAATGGTTCTCCAAAACGTCACGGCTCCAGTGAAGAGCAAAAGGGCATCCTATTTCTTAAAAACAACTCCACCAATAGTATTCGTAGGAGCAAAAAATAAATAACAAGAGTTCAGCACCTGGGATTCTCACGTGGTCACCCACCGTAATACTAACCAAGCGATGCAATGCTTGTTTACCGCAGAGCAGACGGGATGCGAAACTTTCATTGCTCTATGGCCGAACACGTCTTTATGCCTGAAATAATCAACCATAATGGGAGGAGCAGCACCATCTATCACTCGGCGGAGCAGTTCAGAGCAAGGGAGTAGCAACTAGTAAACGATGGGAGATAAGAGGAATACATTATCATGTTAAGACCTCATGTCTTGAACCCCTCCGTGATGAGGGGAGGTTCTGTCTTTTTTCGTGCCCAGGTTGAATTCATATTCACAAATCCTGTCATAAAGATGGGGCATTTGTGAGATGATTGAGCTTCGCGAGACAAGACCCAACTTCAAGCCACATCAGATTCCGGAGCTCCGGGACCAGAGCGTATGATATACTCCAGCAACGCATGCACACACGCCATTCCCTCCATCAACCCGCAATATCCACAAGGAGTAGCTCACACGCACCTAAACCCCAAACCCGCACCATACCGCACCCTCCACCTGAACCAAGTCTTGGCATCCACCCCTCTGACTATAAATACAGCTCTACCCCTCCTTTCCCTCTCCTTTCCTCCCCATCCTTGTGCACGGGCAAGATCAGTAGCAGTGAAGACTAGTCTGAGCTCTGATTTTTGCTGGTTGAAAACTACAACTATATTGACGCTCCCGGTCTGCTCTGGCGGGTCGGGGAATTTTTGGAAATTATTTCGATGTCTTTAATGATGCGCTGGAGTTCTCTTTTTCTACCACTCGTGAGTAGGTGGTAACACACACTACTAGTAAGGCCCCAATGGAGACCTCTAGTGTCGGTGTTTGCTCCTGCAGGCATTTTCCCATAGTGTTGGTTTGCTCACTGAGGTGTTCTCGCTGATTCTAGTGTTTTGCATATCAATCTATTTGCTTCCTGATTCCCTTTCATCTGCCTCTTCAGAGCTACTGTGTGCTTTGCAAGCGGTGAGAGTCCGCCACCAATGAACAAGAAAAAGAGCGTATTGTCACAGTAGGTCGTTGGCATAGGGCAGCAACCTTATCAAATTATCCAGGCAGCACATGGGGGTTTTTTTTTTTAGAGGACAGTATCGTGTCATACGTACCCAGAAGATGATAACAGTCTATATTCAGACGGTAGCTGTCCTATCATACCACCCACTCTGATCGAAACGAATCTGTCATACTAGGAGGCCTTCAAGTTGTGCTATAACGAAAGAAAAAGAAAAAGAAAGCGCAATGTTAAAATATTTTATGGACAAGGCGGGTGGGTGCTGTGGGCTGGGGAAATGCGGTTTTTTTTTTGTACCACGCCGAACGGAGCTTTGCATTTCTCTTATTCTTTCTTTGGGCCCCGCTGAGAACCCATTGAGCCCTTCATAGAAACGGTGTTTTCCTGAACTTTACGACGTTTCTGCCGCAAATGAAGTGTTTCAACGTTGCGCCGCTCTGTTTTTTTTTTCCAGTTATATCTTGGCTTACAGGACTTTAAATGGATGTCGGCCAGAAAAACTGCGGTTTTCATATTGCTCCACGCCAATCAGGACCTTATTCCCATTTTCCCAAGAAATCCATTCTAGGGGTGTCTTGTTTCTGCCTGGTTCTTTCTCTTCACCCAAAATGATACAGAGCGTACCTCCCTTATCAGATTGTACGTTCCTGGGTAGTTAATAGCATCATCCAGTATAGATTCCTAAAACGAGTGCAATTAAGATTGAGAGTTGAGATAATTCCGTGACTCGGACTCTGGTAATTTCTCTCGTTAACATCCCCGGACACCAAAAACCCAAACACTGAATATGACACCCAACAAGTGCCAACAAACTACCCCTGTAGTGATACCCATCTACTCTTCTCAGAAATCCTCACCGGCAGTCATTGTGGCTGCCATACTGCAACAGTAGACAAGGATAGGATAATAATATCATAGTTATGGCCACCCAGGTCACCGGGACGGTCCAAATTCCTCTCCCACGTGAAATATGCAGGAACTGCTTTCGCTTTGCGGAGTAACATTCCATACCGCGGAAATAGCCTGGATCTCCTTTCACATGCAACAATTTAGAGTCAAATGCTCACGCTGGGTGATTCGAACTAGGGTTGTGTTCTTTGTAAAATGTATAATATCCATACCTACCCGACCAATTGTGACCAATCCGCATGATACTTGCAATTCTGGTGGGCGTTGACCAATCGAGGTAGACGCAGTATCAGCTCTCTGCCACACTTTTTTGTCCAGATCAGGAGACGGTACAAGCAATGCGCGACGAATCAAGGCAGCCGAGGCAGCCCGCCCAGTGATGTGTTTTTTGTCGAGACACAAGTTCCCTTTCGCTAGAAATTATCTCCATCGATATCCCCCTGGCTCTGTTCAGTGTTATCTTATCTTTCTTTAAAGTGATTATCCCAGACACGAACGGCGGCCATTCAGAAATCATGAACAGCTGCAATTGAACCCTACCTAGCGATAACTGTAGTTTCAATGTCACAAGCTTGAATAACACTACCAACAATTACACTACTATCACCGATGAAGAATCGCGGATCCTATCATGGATATCGCCATTGGATTCATGGAAGAGGCACAGTGATGTGGCTCGTACTCGTGCCAAAGGTGTGGGCAAGTTGGTGCTGCAAAGTATCGTAGCGATTTTCAAGCATAGCGGCACGGCGTAAAGAATCAGTCAGTTGATAGGGTTCTGTTTTGTCATGAGGTTTTAGGGGCAGGGGCTTGCCGGAGACCCCAGACACAATCACGCAAGCCTTCCGAGCCACAAGATCTCGTACCGGAGGGCATGCACCTGAGATTGCGGAGATTATTGAACTATTTCCGGGAGTGTTGGAACACTTCCAGCGAGTATTCATCCGTGTCGATGCACTGGATGAGTTTGTAGAAAAGTGCAGAGCCGGGTTTTTGTGCTCCCTGCGCCAGGTCCTGGATAGATCACCGAATACCAGATTGTTTCTTACTACAGGCCCCGCATCCAATCAGACCTAGAAGTCGATATCCCACGGATATGAGTATCATCACTTTACAACCTCTATCCTGTGGCATCGAGGGGTACACGGTGACAAAACTGGATGCCGATCCACATCCTACCGTGATGGCCGATGACCTCAGGTCAGAAATCATGGCAGAAACCCTTAAAGAAACATCGGAAACGCAAGCGTGGTGCAACTAGTGCCTTCATGATCCTATAGCTAAGGATATTTTGCAGATCCCCTCTAGCCACATTGCAGGTTGATTCAATATTGGGGGGGATGGCGATAGGCGGAAAAATAATGAAGCTCCGTGAGATGACAAGTAGCTTGATTGATGCCTGCACAGTTGCCCTAGAAAGAATAAAGGAGTAGCGCAGAGCCCTTGCAAAGGTTGTTATTTCTGCCTTGATGTGAATTTTATTTGCAGAACAATTTTTGCTCATCGATTAGCTACGCCATGCTCTGGCGATAGGGGTCGGATCTCCGAATGCCGATACAGTACTGAAATGCTCCCTGCGATAGAGACCGTTTTAGCAATCTGTATGTGGCTAGTCACCATCGACTACGCATTATCAGCCGTCCGCCTAGCACATACTACCCTACAGGAATATCTACGCAGCCATCAGGACAATGTCCCTCAAAATCCTCATGCCACTATCCAGGTACTCAATCAGTTCGCGAGCTCCCCTCTGATCTCGAAACTCCATCACCTAGGTTCCCGCTTCTTGCCTATACCCCCTGCCACTGGGGATCTCATGTCAACCCCAACTCTGTCGATTGGTATTGCCAAACATCCCTCTCCTCAGTCCTTGCAAATGGCCACAAAAGTGCTCGTAAGGATCCTGCTAAGCCACTCCAACGTCAACTCCAGTTTGACGCGGCAACACGCCACTCCGTATGGCTATTTGGACCAGCACCATAGAGCAGTAAATTCACCGCTAACCTTACGGTAAATCCCTCAGCCAAATCGACCCTCGCCCCATGCCCGCCTCTCCAGCCCCCGCCACGTACAGCTCCAGTTCGACAATCCCCTTCAAACTGTTGCAGACAGCTTACCCCCTTAGCCCCCGCTTTCGTTTTTTTTCCCCAAAAGGCATTCCCTGGCATGTACCCCAGATACGCCTTGACAGAGTTTCTAGCCCGGTTGTTTCTTGGTATTTTTTTCAACCTTATCCCTGGGTGCTTCGAATATAGACAAGTGATTCGACATGCACGATGTTCTCCCCCGGGACCCTGGCCGGGGAGCAAGGGGTTGATACTTCTTCGGAAGCGCTTAACAGTTCGATGGAAGTAATAATATACATGATTTACAGTTCCCCCCAAGGAGGGATAACACTCTACCATGGCATAAGGCAAGAGGAACCCCACCCGTTCCTTTCATGTGTAGAGAAAGAGAGATCAAGCGCACCCTATGATGCCGCCTGCAAATCACATGCAGCTAACATAGGGGAGGGGCTGACAATGAACACAAGGAACCAGTCGAAAAAATCCTAATCCGGGATACCATAGGACTACTAGCTATACCCCATTGTCCACCGTCACCTCTGCGATATTATGCCCCCCACATATAAATAACGCGAGCAGCGAAACGAATTCAACCCATTCAATACAGGACCCGACAAAGTAGATCCTTGCAAGTCAACTATATCAACGAGACCGGCTCCGCACTAAGTTAGCTGCCGAAACACGAAAATAGAATATACAGAATACCCGACTTGCGGTGATACGGGCTCCACCTGGCCCGAGAGTTTAAGAGAATCTCTCCCTTGAAATGCCCCATCCGCATACTGCGGCTCTACAGATCGGTGTGGGGGCGAGCCTGATGGTTCATGTATTCTCACTCGTTCACTCTTTCCCTGCAGAAACCGGCAAGTGGTGGGATCAATGCTAAGCTTACTGACACATTTGCATAGTTTTCACGGATATTAAGCAGCACGAGCAAATACCCATCAGTCAAAAACGATGAACAGTCATCTTTATCCCCGTCCAAACTTCAACTTCCTGCCGGAGCCGTGCTTCCCCAGAAGGGGACTGGTGCATGCTGAATTGCTTGGAGCGTAAACACCTTTTATTCTTTCATTCCTAACACAACCCTCACGCTACTTAATAGTGCATTCCTACGAGATCTCAGGAGGGTTGAAAAAAATTTCTTCACTATGATAATATTATGAGTTATATTCCCCGGGCATCGGGGGAATATGTGGTTAGTGATTGGAGAAGACTATCTCTGGGATTTGAATAAGCTAATCCAAAGCCATTTCCGACAAGACGTATGATACCAGGAGATGCTTCAACTCTGAGCATATCTATAGGAGCACAGAAAACCCAGAATTTAGACAAATTGTCGATCGACATGTTCATTATTATTGAGTGGGTGGCTCCATACAAAAACCTACCATGTATGATACAGACCCTCCGCGGCAACGACCGCGCAATACAAGCACAGTATCAGCTTTGCCGTCACAACGCAGTTTACACAAAAATACCTCCCGCCCATCCAACCACCACATTCTACCCAGCAGAACAGTACGCACCCACCAACCAACCGGGGCCCCAAGTAAACTCCAAAACCACTCCACTCCACGTCCCCGACCACCTTTCACAGTATCACACCGTAGCCCTCACCATGCATGCAAAAAAAAAAAAAAAAAAATATTTCAAGGGAGTTCATCGCCTAGGATTCTTGCATGGCCACCCACCGCAATACTAACCGGGCGACGCAACGCTCATTTACAGCAAAGCAAACGGGATACAAAATTTTCACCGATCCACGACCGAACACGCCCGCATGTTCCGAAAGATCGGCCATAATGGGAGTGAAGCACCATATGTCACTCGTTGGAGAATTTCAGACCTGGGGCGGTGCATATAGCATAGCCGGCAAACTACGGTAAGGGAGATAACGAGGAATATGTCATCGTATCAATACCTCATGCCCCGAGCACTTATCAGAGGGAGAAAAATGACTGTGGGGGNCTTGCGCCTAGCCCTGACTTCCGGCTCGCCACTCTCCACGGAATCCAACTTCAGAAGCGCACCCATCATAGTCTCTGTCAACCTCCTGTGCGTGTGTTGTGGCAGGTGTGGGAAGGCCGACGAGGCACCGCCGCCAAACAGCCCAAAACTCCAAACCAGAGTTGTATACTCCAGCAACGCGCGAGCACACATACCCGGAACATCTTCGGGTGGCCACACACACGCAAACACGTATGATATCACACTATACACTATCCACCTCCGACTATAGATAGATACCTCTCCACCCTCTTCTTCCCCATCCCTTTCCCTAATCCCCACGAACGGGTAGGATATGTAGTAGGTTAGCAGCAAAGGTTAGTCCGAAACCCGACAAGTTACTTGCTAATTCTCGACCCGCCTTTGTCCGCCTGTCGGGGAATTTCCCGAAATTACCGCCACGTCAAATGATGCGTGGGGTTTCTCTTTTCTTTTCTTTTCTTCTCTTCTGCTCACGGGCAGGTGAGTAACAGGCAGTGTATCATACGTGCTACTTAAGGAAAAAAAAGTCTGTACTCACCTTTTTCTTGATTTCCTCTTTTTTTTAATTTTTATTTTTATTTTATTTTACCCCCTCTTTCCCTCCTCGCCTTTATCTCCGTGGTGGCTCGGACAGAGGGAGTAGTGCACGCGCAGCGGCTACACAAACAGCCTGACAAAACACCCTGCATCGATACCCACAGTCGTGGATTTGGCCGGGTCTGAGGGGGCACGCGGGACCTACTCTCCCGAGTGCGCGCGGGAACGGTAGGGCGCTAGAACGTTTGCTTGGTGTTTGGTTAGGTATAGCGTGCGCGGGCCCGAGAGAGTATCAGTGTCTTGGCTCGCGTGCCGGGCTTGCTATCATAGGCATCATAAGAGAGGGTATATTATTATTAAACGGCTCACCTGGTATGCTACACTCCACTGGGTCATATGCCGTCACTCGTGACAGAAGAGTTCTTTCAAGTCGAGCTTGAAGGGGACCCTTCTGGGCAAACACGATGAGCAACACCCCTCTTTCTCCATAATCATTATGAAAGGGGGAGGGGGGGGGGGTAGGACCCGAGCGAGCAAATCTCAACATTCTCGGCCCCATTGTATCCAACCGACCATATAATTTACTGGACACCACTCGCCCTATTAATCAGGTATGACAATCAATCCCTTAAACTACACTCCCCACCGGCCTCCCCACCAATTCCACCAGACCCTCGACTATACTCTCCCTAGCAGGAGCACTAGCGACCCTCTCCCCAGCAAGGTAACCCAACCAAAGCGCCAATCCAACCCTGTAGTCCCCAATATCCCCCAACCTCACAGTCTTGCTTCCCAATTCCCCATCCCCCCTCCCCTCTGGATCATACCAACACGTCAACCTTCCCTCCCCATCCCTAACTAACAACAAAGGCTTCCTCCTCGGCATGCTTCCACGCCCGCCGAACAGTTGCTTGAATTCATCCAACGCAGCGTCCCATCCAGGATCCTCATAGACACCACCCCGCTTAGCCCGGGCAGTGATACTGCGGACCCACCCATCGCGGAGGTGCGAAAAGCCCGTGTTCCGTGTAGGAACTATCCGCAAAGCGGTGGAGACGTGGGAGTTTTGCAGGAGCGCGGTGAAGATTCGTTCATTGTGCTCCGGCGAGAGGAGGAGCGTGCGGAGAGAGTCCCGTTCCGAGACTGTAGTGCTGGTAGCCACGCTAGGGGCAGCATGTTGAAGGAGGTGTGTTGATAGGGTAGGTAGGTCCGACGTTGACACGTACAACCCTACCACGTACACTTGAATCCCTAGAAAACTAACCGTGCGAATTCCCAGTCCTATCAGCGTGTACTCTTTATCCTCGATTCTCAAATGCTTCGGAAAGCTCGGCACGCTGGCGGTCCCGGAGGGGACTAATTCCACCCCCGCGCGCTTCTTCTCCCCGTCCGTTGTCAGGATTACCGGGGCGCCGGGTTGTATCGGGGGGTGGGGATGGGAGTCTAGCGACTGCTGGGGGGATTGTGTTGCCAGGGCGTAGAGCGTTACCATCGATGTTACCGCACCGATGGCAAGAAGCGTTTGCCGACGTTTGGTGGCATGGAGTTCCTCACGGCTGGACGGCGGGGATTTGTGGAAGGGGGGTGGACGGCGCGGGGTGGGCTGTGGGAGGGTTAGTGCACGGGCTTGGTGGAGGGTAGCCCGGACTGGCCGGCAGAAGCGGCGGGAGAGGAGGCGGGCTGCAAACATCGTCGGCGGAGGTATGCGGTTGGGTAAGTGGGCGTAGTTTTGGCCTAGTTAGGACGCAGGAAAGGTGGGATGAGGTAGGATGGGTAAAACATCGCAGGACCTTGGCATACATCATGCGATCGAGCCGCACAAACATACTTGCAATTTAAGAAGCAAGATTTTGCCACATGATACGAACATTCAGATCGCCAAATTCCCTCCCATTTGCCATGCCCATTACTTGCGACTGTATTGTTATATGATACATTTTTCACTTCTCCGGCCAATTGAGAAATTTACACCCATGCCCCTTATCCCTCTATCGATACCGGTATCATCCCATAAAAAGGTGAAAACAAAAGCAAAGAAAGGAAGAAAAAAAAAGGAGAAAAGCATTAACCGGAAAACGAAACAAGCCCCAGTAGAGTAGCACAGTGAAGATAAAAGTGTAAGAAATAAAAGGGAAAAACGGCATGCGGCTCTTGTCATTCCATGGCACATTCTATGCCGACCTCAGTACCGCATCCAAGTTATCAAAGGTCCCCTGAATCTGCTTAACAACCTCCTTGCGCCTAGCCCTGACTTCCGGCTCGCCACTCTCCACGGAATCCAACTTCAGAAGCGCACCCATCATAGTCTCTGTCAACCTCCTGTGCGTGTCTGCTCTCTTATCCGCATCTGCTGGGGGGTTTTGGAGGAAATCGTTTACCAATGGATGAAGGTTTGCAACAATCTCCTCCCAGACCGCTTCGATTTGTTGGCGCGGGGTCAGAGGAAGTTTCCCGACCTCTGGTTGGGGAGGCGAGGTTGGTGACGGCGGGAGCGGTACCGGTGGGAGTGGTGACGCAGGGCGAGCCTTCTTCTTGTTCCTCTTCTTTTTGCTCTTGGAAGGAGTAGTGCCGTCAAGAGAGTCCACGGTAGCCGCCGGCTCGCTACCGGTAAGGAGAACCGGTGCTTTCGATGCAACACAGAGAATCCTAGCAGCGTGTCCGATTCCGAGAGACCTCAAGGGAGCCGCATCGTCTCTGAGGATCCTCCCTCCACAAGAAAGACTCACCCCCTCAGGCTCTACGCCGGCAAGTCTCACACATCGATCGCGGACGGCTCCAACAGTAACACTTCCCGAGATAATGGTATCGACAGGGTAAGAAACCATGTACTCTTTCGTCCCATGTTTAATCATAACGTAATCACCGCTCCGATCGGGATCCGGATTTTCAATGCCGGAGATCAGAGGGCCCTTGTGAACCTCACGTTCCGTAACGAGGTAGGCCTCCTCAGCACGACCCTGCAGACGGCCGAAAAAGCGACGCATAAAGATGATAGTAGTAGAGAAGAGGCCGAGCGAGACCAACAAGTGGGGTATGGTATCGGGCAACGATCTAGGCGTGGAATGGGGAAAGACCGAGAGCTGAAGTTCGGTGAATAGTTTGTCCAGCATTCCCAGGTAGGGAGAAAGAAGGTCCAGATAAGGATCCAGAAAATCCGCGTAGGGTACCGAGGGCGCCAGCTTGACCGATATGTGGTGACGAATTGTTGGACAAAAAAGGGTAGGCTGAGCACCGAATGTGATCCCTGTGCGGTTGAGTATGTGGGCAGCGTCACGGGAAACGTTTGATGCGGTGGACGAGAGGGCCGGTGTGTGGGGATGGATGTTCGATGAAGCCAGAGCCTTGTGTGGTTAAGGGAGGGCAAAGAAGCCTTGTTTCGATCCCGACGAAATCGAGAATCGATGCAGACTATGATATGTGGGTGTGGGAGGGGAGGGGAAGGGTGGAAAGGAGGGAATGTGGACCAGTAGAATGGAGTACCGGTACTGTACTGCAGCAGCGAATTTGTTGAACCCTGAATGGACAAGACGTGTCTTCAAATCTTTTTTTTTTTTTTTTTTTTTTTTTTTTTAAATTAAATCACCGGTTAGGCGGTTGTGCCCTAACTTACAAATATCATACCTCAAAGTATGATATCCTCTAGAACATTTTCCCTTCCAACGTGACGGACCGAAGGGCCTCAGGAAATTCTGATAAAAAAAGGGAAGGCGAGTGGGGAGAAGAAGACAAAGTCTGGACGAGCAGCTCATTGCCGATTAGAGTAAAAAATCCGATAGAGTGGGTCAAATTCGCTTATCCAAATGTAGATTCAAACTCGAGTTAATTACTGGCCCGGGTGAGCGAGAATTGGAGGGGAGGGAAGGGAATATGGACCACAAGGCGGACGGATTACGGTATCATAGCGTATATTACAAGCACAGGTATCATATTAAAAACAGGATACCGTGCATGCTGGAGATGAGACAGCCAAGTTAACTCTGACATCCGCCTTCTAATGCACTTCCTTCCCTTCCCAAGGCACAATCACGAAATGCTATGCACAGGGAATTCCCCGCTCTCCCCATCAAAACTTTGGTGGACCACCACAGCTCCAGAGTTCGTGATGAGGCTGACGCCGTTGAACCGAAACCGGACGTTGACGGTACTTGTACCGGTATCCTGCTTGTATGATACCACACTCCTGGAGGACATGATATCGAAATCCCGAACGGAATCCCTGCCTTTCGCCCCCAATTTCATTCAAACCTCTCCCAATCAGTGTCCTCTTGGGCACGGACATTATGGTTTTCCCTTGGATTAAGTAAGCTGGATCCCTGCGATCAGTGAGGGCATTGGCTGAAAAGCTCCAGGGAGTCACACAAGGGGACGGCACCCATTGATGAAATTTGGGACCAACAGAGCGGAGCACTCGAGTACGGTACCGTACTCGTACTGTACAAGTACTGTCCCGGTACGGCAGTCAAAGACACTCGAACAAGCCAGGATGCGGTACGGTAGCTACGGGCACCGTCAACCAGCAAGAGAGGGCAGAGGTCCCCCCACTCCTCCTTCTTTCTGGGCACACCTTGGCTGTTGCTGCAACTGAACCCTTTCCTCCCATTCGTTCTTCCGCCCTCTCTTGCATCGTTGCCCCAAACCTGCAATTCGCCCACAAAGATCACTGGGTTGAACCATCATTTTGGTGTCCCGTGTGAATCCTGCCTCCTGATCTCTTTTCTCGATTTGACTATCGGTGCTAGAGAGTGTGGCCAAAGTGAGGAGAGGGGGATAGCCGAGAGGGGGGGAAAGGGAAAGAAAAGGAAAAAGAAAAAGGGAAAGGAACGAAAGATAGAGAGCGTGTTTGAAGTGAAGACTGTGGAGAACCCGCATCTTGCTACTGCATCTGCCTCTTCTCATCCTATCGTCGCTGCTGGTTCGCCTCCTCCCTCCCCTAAACGAACAATATCCTCACATTCCAGGGATCCTCCGCGAAGGGATAAAAATAAAAAAAAAAAAAAAAAAAGAGAACCCTCTACTCGACTCGACTGGATCTAGAGACCGACTGGCTGCTGTCACTACCATCGATTCACTTGATTGCAATCCGTTTCGTCGCCTCTCCTTTGGATTCTCTTCACTCGTTCGCTCCATTTTTTTTTAGCCTTTTTCCGTTTTTCTTTTCTTCTTCTCCCTTTTTCCTTCACTTCGACTCGCTCCCCGCACCCTTGATACCGCATCGCCTACTATAGACTCGTATGGTTGCCGGTATTCCCTCTTCTCTTTCCTCCTGTCTGTAACCCCTTCAAAAGTGTTGCACCGACCACCGTTGAGATCCCACTACGCCCACCCTTCCACTCGACAGCTTTATCCCGGCCTATTCGACGACTCTCATCTTTCCGCCTCTCTCTCCGCCTCCGCCTCTCCCTCTTTCCTATCCTCTTTCCCCCTTCTTTTCTTTTCTTTCTTTGTTTCTTTCTTTCTTTTACTGCACTTCTTTTCGTTTGTTCCACCGGCCAGTCCCCCCCCCTGGTGTTCTAGCCGATGATATAGTCAGACAGAAGTCCGTCCTCCCAGCCCCCCCACGCCGTCCCGTTGGTCGCAACTCCTGCACATTGATACGGTGCTCACTTCTTCTGTTTTCCCCGCGAATCCTTTTTCAAACTCAACAATATGGCGGCGGTATCTACTGCCGCCCTTACACCGCCCTCCTCATCTCATGGTAGGTCGACTGGGGGAGATTGGGACTTCAGTGTTCCTATAGAAGGGGTATGTTAAGAAAAAACAAAAACAAAGACCGCTGCACCTCCGGGTCGACGCGTCGCTCAATCCATGTCTAGTGCCGAGCCACGACTAACTTTCTTATTCATAGACCGATACTCCAGATCCTACTCTACGGGAACACCATCCAAACACCTCAATGCTTCATCATAGCACTGCGGATAGTCAGCCATCGAAAGAACTCCATCACGTGCAACATACCAAGAATGTCGCGCCAATGGCAGCAGTTACACCAACCACCCCAAATGTGTATAGCCCTCAGCAAGAATACCAGTACTCCCTAGGGGATGAAAACTACGACGCCTACAGTGCAGTCCAGGCTTCCGACCATAATAATAGATCGGCATCCCCGGAATATCTAGCTGCACCTCGAGCCCTGATGCTGCAACGTCAGGACTCCACCGTTTCCTCAAATAACGATGGTGACTCGGTTTTCGATTTGTACGGAGGGAGACACTCAGCTGTCAGTGATATGAGTGCTGGTTCATATGGGCGGAGGAG
Source organism: Tuber magnatum (assembly GCA_003182015.1). NCBI lineage: Eukaryota > Fungi > Ascomycota > Pezizomycetes > Pezizales > Tuberaceae > Tuber > Tuber magnatum. Next base: position 1,169,478 of record PYWC01000053.1, read on the forward strand.
CTCTGGGGAAGGAGAGCACCTTAGCTTGGTCAACGGCAACGGTGACCCCGCGGTAGACGAGGTGGAAGCAGACTCTTCCAACTGGATCCACAGTGACAAGCTTGCGGAAATAGAAGCTGTCGATTCAGGAAGTGGGATCAAAGCTAAGGGCAAGGGTGAGGCGGACACTTCGAGATGGATTGATCGGGACAAATTGGCCAAGATTGAAAACCAGGAGCTCCAACAGGCGGGTATCCGCTCAAGGGCATCAAGTAATGGGACATACATAAGGGAAGAGAACGAATCCTTCAGAGACGGAAAGAAGCAGCGAGTCGCTTCTCCGTCGTCCATGGAAGATCGGTCGGAACAACAATACGACCCTGAGGGATTTAGCTTCGATTTTAGAACACCAGAAGAACAGGCTGCAGACAACACCCCGGTCCAAGCAATGCCTTCTCGCCAGTTTCGTAGGCATCCTTCTTATTCCAGAATACCAGTTCCGACATCTTCACCATGCCCCATACCCCAAGGCTACATAGAGCGTAGCACTCCTCTCCTGCGGAACTCGCTCACACCCAACGGATCCGAGGATGACAGAGCTAGCCTTTCAAGCACATATCGTCGTGCCCGCAAGCGTTCCCATTCAACCGGCTCGGCATTTCTTCTCGACGATCAGGAGCCACTAACCCCGACACCGGGTCCCCCGTCTAATCCGAAGAACCCCAGCCGATCACCCATGTCTTCCGGAAATCGGAGGACCTCTCGGACTCCTTCCCAGCTCCGGAAGGACCGGTCCCGTTCTAATCCTCAGCTTCATAATCGTCCGGGCACGTCTGCATCGCATGCAACACACGCGGGTAGTGCCGGATCGCAAGCCTCAGCGGGCAAGCATCACCCCGAGGGGCCCCCTCCCTGGTCCCTCCAAACTTATAAGCCGGATCCCACTTTGCCGCCGGACCAGCAGATTATACCCACAGTCGCCAAGCGTATGCAGCAGGAGCAGTGGGAGAGAGACGGTTCATATGCTAGTGTTTATGATCGCGAACTCAGGCCCCTTAAGGTTCCCTCGGATCCGAACCTAGATAAAGAGAATGGGAAGACTGGAGAAATGGATGAATCTGAGTGGCCATTGAAGAGCCCAGCTCTGCGACCTGAGCCGCCGGCAGAGAAGCCAAAGTCAGATGCCGGGTACAAGATCGTGCCTACAGTAAGTGCAAATCTGTTATTCTGCTTTTTGATTTCCATGCTGGTCTGGGGGGTGTGGGAGGGCAGGGTCATTCTTTAGGCTGCTTTCAGGTTCTCTCGAGGGAAACACCAATACACTTTTACATTAATAACACCTTTTGCGGATATATCGTCTGGAGAACTTTGGATTTTGTCTTCAAAACTAACTTGGCGGTTACCCGTAGGTCAACGGAGCATCGGGGTCAAACACGGTACCCAAAATCGAACAGATGCAACAACAACCAAACGACGTGGAAAGGGGCAAAGACAAAAAAAAGAAAAGCTTGTGCTGTTGCATCATATGCTAAATTTCTTCTCCAGACCTTTTTTTCTTTTCCCTAGCTGTGGATATTTGATCCAAGAGAATCGGCTCGAGAATCGGCTTTTTTCTTTGTCCTCCTCCCTGCCTCTTTTTTCCCTGTCTGCTTCGTTATCATCATATCAAGAGCCATTCATTACCGGAACGATCGAATTCGGGGCTCGTGGAATTTTTATAAAAGGTTTTCTATTTTTCCTAGCGGTTTTTATAATGTCATCGGGGCTTTTTTCTTTCTCGCTTTTCCTATTTTTCGTGACTTAACGGGTGTCTTGATGTTTTTGTTAGCTGGAGCAGAGTTTGGTTTTGACCTCTTTTTTTATATATCCTCATTTTCCCATCGCTCTCTGTATTGACTTATACCTCATTTGCTTTCTTCCATAAGAAACCCGGCGTGTGGGGGTGGGTGGGTAGGTGGTTTGGATGTTTTTGCTCTTTTCTGTTTTCTCATTTTGCGATTCTCCGAAGTCAGTTTTGCACTATATACCCCATTTACTTCTTCATCGCACCTCTCTTCCTCCAGACTGCCCTGCCATTCCCCCCTCCCTCCATCCGTCTGCCCGACCAAGTAATCAATCCTTTCCTTTCGTTTTCTTTGTTTTTTTTTTCATTGTGTTTATCAAAGCTTTGCAGAATGATTGGGAGGGTTGCTTGGCATTTCGCGATCTTTTTCTTTTTTTGTGCGTATTGATTAGGAGAAGGCGACGGGATTGTAATATAGTTGTTGCCGGTGAAAGGGAGGGAGGGGTGATGAGTTTGTCGATTGATTGATTGATCGGGCTGGTCGAAGGGGAGTGTATCAGTTGTGGTGTCGGGTTGGTAAATTATTGAAGTGGCGCCGCCCTTTTTTTTATAGCAAATGGAACATGGTTTGCCATAGTTCTTTTTTTACGAGTGATTTGTTGTGATACTGGCAGTTTGGACGTGGTTCGTTGGTTGGCTGGGGCAAGTTAAAGTATGATAGTCTACCCGCACCTTACCGTACCGTACGTACGATGAGACGGAGCACGTTCTCACGGTACGGTGGTTCGGGTTGTCTGGATTGGATCTGGACAGGTAGAGTACAGTAGAGTACACTACCGGGATTACCGCGTAATATCATATAATTATGCACGATAGATAGATTCTACGTAACGATGCCGATGACGATGACGATGTCAATAGACGTGTAGTGGTGCTTGCATGGCATGATACATACAATAATAGTTTGCTGTCTAACCATCGTCGTTATATATATAAGTAGCCAGCAAAAAAAAAAAAAAAAAGTGAGAAAATATAGGTCTCCACCACCTCTCTCTCGATATACTGTACCCAAAGCCAGAGACGTTTGAAATATGATGAGAAAAGAAAAGAATAGAGGAAAAAAGAATAGGGAATACAGAAATCCCCCCAAGCGAACCAATCGACCAGTCGAATTATGTACAGTGTGTTTCCGTTTTATATCCTTTTGTTGTCGGTCGATGTTGATGGTGTGTGCGCATAGTGTGACTAACAGAAGCGCTTCGTCTAACCAGGCCAATGATCCAGAGTAGAGTAGAGTAGACAAATCCGAAGAAGAAAAAAAGTAACCAACTCCCCCCCATCTCATCCCATCCCACTATCAATCGACTCAAGCCGGTAATGCCTCCGTGGAACCCTCACTCGGCAACTACCCAAGTCAGCCCAACAATCCAACCCCACGACCCACCCTTTCATAGCGGAAGGAAAGAGAAAAAACTCACCCCAGGATTCTGCGGCCTACTCCCCCCAGCCGTAACCCTATTCAACCCGATCCCCACCCCCTCAATAACGGCGAGCAGACAAGCGCACCCAAT
>PYWC01000053.1:1176797-1256199 GCA_003182015.1 Tuber magnatum
AAAAAAAAAAAAAAAAAAAAAAACTACCTTATCATCGGTCTAGGCGCCGGTGTCATACGATAACTTGTACCCGGGCACTGCAAATTTGCAATACAGGATCAGTGTTGTTCGAGTGATATTCTGTGATGATAACCCCGGCCTCCAATCCGACAGACAGCTCACGAGGCGCCACCGACCCTTGGGTTCGGCGTGGGGAAAATTTTTGAGATTACATTGCCGAGGGCGCACGGGATAAAGAGCCCAATGCGGGACTCTTGTCTTAAAATGTGATATTCTGGTCTGCCACTCCGATTACGCGATTAATTCAACGTATTCTTAAGTTCAGCCTTGTCTTAACATAGGGGGGACCCGCCCGTTGCTGTATATTGGGGCTCATCCCGCCCCCTCCATTGTCGTGGCAAGTTTATCCTACGTTGCAATGGTCGACAGGCCCAGCGGCGACGATAGTGCAATGGCCTCAAGCGCTTACTACACCCCGTCCGACAGTTCCGAAATCCTTCACCTCCTAAGTTTCCGCCGAACAAAGCTTCACGACGCCGTCCTCTCCCCCGCAAAGCTTCGTCGAAATTGCCCTCTGGACCACGATCGAACCGCCGTCGCGCCCCCAGCCTCCTCCTCCACCCGCCCCTTCCTGCCAAGCCTGGGCGACCTATCCGCCTGCCTCCCGCTGGAAATAATCAACGAGATCCTCCTCTTCCTCGATATCTGCTCCCTCCTAACCTTCCGCCGGGTCAACACGACTGCCCTCGCAACCATAAACACTCTCCCCGAATACCGGGCGGTGATAACCCATGCGCCAGACGTCATCCGTGCCTACCTCGCCACGAACCTCTCCTCGCACGTAAACATCGGCGAGCTCTTCCGGACACTCACGGGCAAGCTGTGCAGCTACTGTAATTCCTTCGGAGCCTTCATATTCCTTCTGGAATGCAGGCGCGTGTGCTGGCACTGCCACACTCAGGATCCAGAATTGCTCCCAATATGCCGCGGCCTCGCGGCCGTCTCATTTGGGGTTTCGCCGGAGGCACTGGCGGAGTTGCCGGCCTTGCGACCTGTTTCGGGGGCCTACACGTTGCGGGGGATCCACTGCAGCTTGGCGCGGGATCCCACGCCGCTGGTGTCGCGCGCCGCGGCGAGGAGATTGGCGGTGAAGGTTCACGGGAGCGAGGACGCCGTCGGCGCGTTCGTCGGCGCTCAACGGGAATCGCAGCTTTCTAGCTATCGCATGCAGAAGGCTGTGTACAATAACATACACAAATTTCCATGCTCGTACCCGGCTTCCAAACGCGCCCCCGGCGAACCGGCGTACTACGCCGACAAGGACAACAAGGACGATGATGTCCGTCGGTACCAGGGCGTTGCTCCACTCCCCGTGTTGAACCCCCGCACAGGAATGCTGGAGCACGGCGTTTGCTGCGTCGGCTGCGACGTGGCGTACTCGAAAGCCCCGACCGTGGCGCACTACATCCCCTTCGGAAGGGTCAGCTGGCTGCGGCGGAAGCACGAGATGTTTGGCGAGGCGGGGGGCTTCCTGGAACACGTTTTCGCGTGCGAGCAGGCAAGGAGTATCTGGGAGGCGTGGAAGGAGAAGGGAGTTGTGGTGCCTACCCCTGAGGGGTATGGTGGTGGACACGGCGGCGGGATAGAGGTTTATGGGGAGGTGCTGGGATTGCTGCAAGCCCAGCTTACAGGGGCTATCGCCGGGGGAATTGCAGGAGGCGAGTGAGTGAGGTGAGATTAGTCTCAACAGTAGTGTGATAATGGATACCCGATTGTAAACAGATTCTCCGCAAGAACCTCACAAACAAATAAATTGCATAATCATCCACAAGTAGTGGACCCACCCAGCTACGGTTGCCAGCCCCCATTCCCTTATACCATACCATTACTCGCCCACCACCGATCCCAGCAACGGCACAACCACCAACCGGGTGACGCTACATGATCACACCGCCAAATATGGCCCAAAAACTTGACTCCACCACCGCCATGGAGCGACAGGAGTTTCGCATCCCGTCCGCCCTGAGGTAAACGAGCGTTGGGTCGCTCGCCCGGTTAGTATTACGGTGGATGACCACGTGAGAATCCCAGGTGCTGAGCCCCCCTGTGTTTCTTTTCTAATGCTCGCGGACGGGTATTAGTGTTGAGTTTTGGGGCTCTGTGGGGATGGCGAAGACACCGGCATTGTGAGTTGGGGGTGACTGGGGGGGCAAGGAGTGGTGCGGATTTGTGGTTCACATGTGATCATGGTTGTATGTTACTGGGAGGCTTTGGGAGTTTGGTTTGGGTGTGCCGGATCGGCCGGTGGGTGGATTGGCGGGCGGCGGCACGAATGCTGTCGGTTTGTATTCTCGCGGGTGTTCGCAGCGGAAGGTTTCTTGGGTGGGGATTGGACCGTGATCTGCACGGCGGTGAGCGCGTTGGGATATCTTCGGGATAGTTCGCCGGTGTCTGGGTGCGTGCTCCGCGTGCGTGGGTGTTATGGGCGATGGGGAAGGGATGGACCGAGTGAGGTTGGCGGCAACCGATGCTTGGATCTCGATTGGAGATCGATTGGTTCGGGTAGGGAGAGCAGTATCATAGGTGGATTGGTGCGTTACCGGAGCGGTGGGCGGGGTGGATGGAATCATGAGATGTCCCTGTGGAGGCCCTTGGGGGTGGGACCTTGGAAATTTATCGATAGCCTAATCCTTCCGTCGCTCATACTTTCCCTAAGGACTCCCACCATACCGTATTACAAAATACCACCAGAGATCTTCTCAAAATGAGCGGAAAAAAAGGCTATCATACCGACAAACCTGCTAGCGTCGAAACATCTCTCCAAGTTGCAAACAAACAGCGCAAAAGAAAAGTAAACCAAAGGATCGGGCACAAACTTCACTTCTTTAAGCAGCACGTACGACAACCTGCCCACAAACAGAAGAAAAGAGAGCGTAAGCGCATCACCAAAGATATCGCGATAGTTTCCAGAAATTCCCCGACCCGCCGGAGCAGGCCGGGAGCGTCAATATAGTTGTAGTTTTCAACCAGCAAAAATCAGAGCTCAGACTAGTCTTCACTGCTACTGATCTTGCCCGTGCACAAGGATGGGGAGGAAAGGAAGGAAGATGGGTGGTTAGATTAAACTTACTATCTGGCAGTCGCAAGATCATATGTGCGGAGATCTGACATATTAAGTTTGGATAATGCCATTTCATGATTTTTGAGTATCCAAGGTGTATAGTATGTGCCGTTGATATTGAGGCTAGAGGACTGGTTCCGCGGGTTCTAGAGGGTTCTAGGCCCTTGTTTTTACAAATATCATGTACAGTAGAGGTGAGCCGACAGGCTTGATATAAATAGGGTTCTGTACCCTCTCCGTCCATTTCTCTCTCTCTTTCCTCCACCATCCTTTTTTCCTCCGTTCTCGCTTCCGTTTCTCTTTCCTTTTTCCTTTTTCCTTTTTTTCTTTTTCTTTCTCCTTACCTTTCTTCCGTTTTCTTTTCCCTCTCCCTTCACTTCCTTCAATGTTCTGTACCAAGCTTACCATGAGTCTTGTGGGCATGAGACCTCTTGGCGGTTTGAGATTGCTGGGTCGCCCAAGACCTCTCGCCGGTTTGAGATTGCTGGGCCGCCCGAGACCTTTAGGCAGTTTGGAATTGCTGGGCAGCTCGAGACCCTTGAGCGGTCTTAGATACTTTAGCGAGAAAACCAAGCAATCAACACCAACCACCCAATCAACGCCAACCACCCAATCAACGCCAACCATCCAATCAACGCCAACCACCCAATCAACCAAGGAGCTAATCAAATCGACTAAGGATCGACTTGTATGTTAATTTTTGTCCGCCTTCTTTTTTTCTGCTTCTTTTTCTTTTTCTCTTTCCTCCCTTAGGCGGTTGGGCTTTCTTTTTTCTTTTTATTCCCTAACTCATAAATAGTGGGATCGCCTTTCAGAAGTTGAGCACCGTTTTGGTAATCTCCTGAAGGTTTTTTGTTTTTTTCTTTTCTTAATCTACAGTAGTTTATACAGCTTACTGACTCTCGTGATAGGAGATTTATGAACGTGAGATGGTAACTAGGACGGATTTCACGTTGGTGAATGCCAGACTGCGATTTCTCGGGTGGGAAGTTTCTGCCTTTTTCGCCGCGGGTATGACTGCCATTGGGACTGGCATTGGTGTAAGTCCTACCTATCTGATTTTGAGTTTCATCGGTACTAATAGAATCTACAGGTGTTAGTCTACTTTCTCGATAAATTTGAAAAGCACTTTCCAGCTGCAGTTGTAGCCATCCTCATCGAAAAAAATGTGAGAAGGCCCCTTCAAAACCTTAATCGTATATTGCTAACATAGTTGGAAGCTTTTACCAAACACCCCGCCACCAAACCCCACGGACACCCCGGCCCCAACCACTCCNGCTATCGCATGCAGAAGGCTGTGTACAATAACATACTATGGACTCGTTGCACGGACACGAGATGTGCACTGTGGGGAATCCGTATGTGGTGGGGCTCGGCGCCATTATTGTGGTGTCTGTGTTTGTTCTGTAGGCTTGACCGCCCGCGTAGCAGTACCAGTAGCCGGAGCCCGTGGCGAGTTTGGTATGGATTGGGCTTGAAGGTTATTCAAAGCTCTGTTGGTTATCATACCGAGAAGCTTTGGCGAAGATTCACCTGCCAAGACAGGACTCTGCATGGGGACAGGGGGGGGTGGGAGCTGGACGTGGGGTGGGGCCTGAGGCTCTGCGTTCCACGAAAATTGTTAACGAGAGTGAGACATATATCCTTAGAGGCAGACTCACTCTGGAATCCGCGTTATAGTTATGATACCGGTACTCAAGGCGATATGATAGCGTTAGCCCTGATGGGACACTTAACCTTTGACTTGTATGTATCCTTTTCCGAACGCCCGAGACACCCCAATTAGTCCAATTCCAATCCTGCTAACCGATCAACAGCAAGGCTTACAAGTTCACCCCATGAAGTATCACTGGGGCAGCTGGGTGAAAAATTGCGCCATCATGGGTCGCTTAACGTTTCGGGGAAACAAATCCTTGATGAGTGATCATTACAGTACTATCATAGTATCATACTCGTACTTGTATTATACCCCTACAACGTAACTAGGTTTGTACCGCTCTCCGTGCCCTGACCCCGCATCATCATCCACCTTCCACAAGGAGCCTTGGTATCGGGTATGATATGATACAGTATGATATACTCGAGATATATATCATAATATGTGTATGGTTTATCATGCCCGGGCACCCGTACCGTGCATTTTCCAGTGCCGTATGGTATCGTGTAACTCACAGTAAACCTTGAAATCCAACTCTTGTATCACATTCGTTCCCGAGATTGGTTCGCTAAGCGCTCCCCAACGGGGGCCCCACATCGGCCTCCTTCGCCAACGTTTTCTTTCAAGGAAAAAAGAAAAGAAAGATAATACTTGTACCTGGGCAATCTTGTGGGTACCGTACTTGTACCTGTAACAACCTCGCTTGCGGGCAGCCGCACGAAAAAACTACCTTATCATCGGTCTAGGCGCCGGTGTCATACGATAACTTGTACCCGGGCACTGCAAATTTGCAATACAGGATCAGTGTTGTTCGAGTGATATTCTGTGATGATAACCCCGGCCTCCAATCCGACAGACAGCTCACGAGGCGCCACCGACCCTTGGGTTCGGCGTGGGGAAAATTTTTGAGATTACATTGCCGAGGGCGCACGGGATAAAGAGCCCAATGCGGGACTCTTGTGTTTTCCGCCCCTTCTTGATGGTGGCGGTTGGCGGGTTTGTAGTTGTCTGCAAGGCCTCGTCCCAGACGTCGGTGTTCGCGCCTACTTCGAAGGTTGGGCAGAGGATTGTTACGGTCGAGGGGTAGCTTCCTGGCGTTTTGGCCGGTGTGGCGAGGGTGATGTTTATGGGGTCGAATAAGGGGTTTGTGATTGTTAAGAGGAATTGATGGGTTGAGAGGGGGGTGAGTGCAGCATAGTTGAATGCTGTTGGGTCTAAACGGGAGATGGAGAGTGCTGGTATGTAGTTCCTGTTATATAGTTAGTATCTGATCTGAAGTGAGGGAAGAAAAGTTGGGGGGGCGGACATCGCCACCAGCTTTATTCTGAACCTGATGGTGGTAGGTTTCGACTCTGGCTTGACAAGGATATGTCTACAAGCTCTACATCTCTTGGACCTCTTTGTCCTCAGTATTGCTGCGAGAGGCCTAAGGTCCTGGATGAATCTCGGCTGGTGATTTTGTGCAATTCTCTGCTCCTTATTTGTCGTTCCAGCAAACCCAACCTCCTTGATCCTCTCAACGATCTCTTCCTCGTCATCCCCAACCTCTTTAACCGCATCCCACTCAGTCCATTCAACTTTCCCCTTCCCACCCATATTACTAAACCCCCCAATTCCCCGGCCAAAGCTCCGACTCCGGCTACCAGACCCGAGGCCAGAATACAGTCCCATGAGTCGTGATAATGTCCCAGGGGAGCTACCGCACTCATCTGCGCCCGCCCCAGCCTTTTGTTGTGCGTAATGTGCTTTAAGCCTGATAAACCGCTCCTCGGGGCTCAACTCCTTCTTGCCTTCCTCATCGTCCGGGGTAATGATAGTGGGAGCGCCCATGGAAGGGAAATAACGCTCGGAGGAAGAAGCTGACATTGAGGAGAGCGGGGAGGCGAAAGATCCCGAGGTGGCTCCGGCAAGGGCGGGGGGCTTCAGCTTCTCGGCCAATTGTGCAGCGATAGATGTTGGCTTCTCAAACTCGATTCCTATCTCCGTGGACGACCAGAGGCAATGATTGCACAGGAGTATATACGGACCCGCCTGCCCCTCACCCGTGGGCGCCACAACCAGGGAAGCGAAACACACGGGACATGAGAAGCAATTTCGCGTACACCTATGACCGTAGAACCATCCCAATCAGCCCCACTCCATCCCAACCCGTCTAGACAGCAGGGGGGGGGGAATACCGGTTTCCATCCGTCTTAACAGTAGAAGATGGTACTTCAAACAAACAATTCGGACAAAAGAAGCAAACAATCTCGTCGTGCACGCAACGAGGACATCGAATCTGCTTACAATCCTCGCAGTACAGCAAATTATCCAGGGGGAAAAGCGAGAAGTTAGAGCGCGGTGCTCGGGGGTCGAAGGTTTCCTCCTCCTCGGACTCGTCCGGATCCTCCTCTGGCACTGCNCGACTTTTATTCTGTTCTGTTTCGGGACTTCTTCTTTGCATGGGGTCAGCCTTTCCGTTTTCTTTGGTTTAAGAACATGATGGTTTCGACACAATTCAGGGGTTTTTTTTTCTTTTTCACTAGCTTTTTGTTGTGAAAATTTTATGTTGATACTGTTTATCCTACGTTTGTCATGGTTCAGCCTGAGCTATAATAAAACAGCCCAAAATTGAACTTTAAAAGCAAAGAGAACCAAAAGAAGTGATAAACGTAGAAATGTTACAAAAAGGGAATTCCAAACATAGAGCTCCTTGATGCCTGTTGTGATAACAGCAGTACCTTTCTCTAACTCTGCGTCCTTATTTGCTAAGAGTCTTCTCTTTTTTTCTTTGATTTGCTGCAGCCTCGAGTATCATGCTGAGAAAATTTTAGAAAAAACTTTTGGAGATTCTTACTGTCCAAGTGTGCACGGGCAAGATCGGTAGCAGTGAAGATTAGTCTGAGCTCTGATTTTTGCTCGTTGAAAACCACAACTATATTGACGCTCCCGGTCTGCATTTGCAGGTCGGGAAATTTTTGGAAATTATTGCGATGTCTTTAGCGACGCGCTCAAGTTCACCCTTCTTCCGCTTCTAGGCAGGTTGGAGTGAGTGCCATCATATGATAATTACAGAAGTTTGTGGTTGCTCTTTTGTTGGTTTTTTCCTCCTCACACTCGTTCCCAATACCCTTGCTTGCAACCCAGAGGGGCTCGAATTCTAGGATCAGGCAAGTAGGTTTGAAGCTTTCCTAGACTAGGTTTGAGAAGAACCTTCCGTGGATATTCTTGCAGAATGGTGGGGTCCTTAGGAAAAGTATGCGCGAGTGGAAGATTAGGCTATCGGCCAATCCCTCGTACCTTCACTTACCGGGATGTCCGCAACTTATCCGATAATGTCGCTGCCCTATGCCTGCAGCCCAAAATTACGCCCTCTTTCTTTCTTGCTATGATATGATATGATAGGAGTGGGCCCCCCACCCCCCGCCGGAAAAAGAACCCTCCGGGCAGCCCTGGAAAGGTATGCGGAGTGCAAGCAAGGTCCAGAGGGAAATTTGCATGCAAAAACACCCGAGTGAGCAAAACGTTATCATACACAGAGCCAACACCTGCGGGAGCAAGCCCTGGTCCCCGACCCGAGGTTTCGGGTGAGGCCTTGATAAGACGCACAGGTTCTGCGAAACCTTGTGGGAGCTGGAAATGATTCTCTCCCCCCATTTTTTCTTCTAGCACAACACAGCCCGACCAAGTCAGAGATATCCGTTGATCCCATTCTTCTCATCATTTTTGTTTTTCCCTTCCGCCCTAACCCATACTCCCGGTCAAAAAAAAAAAGGCACCTTTACGGCCCCGAATGGAAGAATACAAATGAGAGATCTGATTAGATGTGATATCTGATGATCAGATATCACATTTTGAGAAGTCTTCGATACGGTAACACCGAGCAATACCTAACCCACGTGGTGGGAATGCGACTAGAGCCCTCAATATCAGTAAACCCCTATCATCTCATACCGGGGGCGTCGCTAGCTCCAGCCAGATTCAGCTGCGCGCAGATTTGAAAATTATTCCTTGTCCGGGTGCAGTGGTGTAGGTGAAAATATTTAATGCAGGGTTGGAAGATATACGGTATCTGCCGGTCAGGTGAGAAGTGCCGGCAGCACCTGCTGATGTGACTGGCTTTGGCGTGTGCTGTGCCGGGAGAAATGTAATGAGGTATTTTTGAAACCAGCCTACTTCCTGATATTTGAAATTTCATAGTTAAGTAGAAGGCACCCTCAACATATTCTGGTCAAAGAAGGTAGCAGGAGGGCTAGAGGTTGCATAGTAGGGGAAATAGATGGTCTATGTTGCGAAATATGCCACTCGCAACCTATCTATTTTCACCACTATGCAACCTCTAGTCCTCCTGCTGGCTTCCTCCTTTGGTCAGAGTAAGTGAAGGGGTGTTTTCTGCTGAACTATGAAACTTATTTCTCCCCCGGAGTTAACTTGATTTAAGTGTTAGGAAATGAGCTGTTTTCAAAAATACCACAACACATCCCTATTGGTATGATAATATTATTACAATAATATTATCATACATTCCGAACAGGGCCGTCGTGCGGGGTTAGCTGAGCCGCCTGGCCCCGCTCCAACGATTTTACGCACCGAGAGAAGGGCAGTCTCCAAGTTCCCCGACCCTTCTGACAGCTCCTCACTGCAACGGTACGCCCCAGGAATTTCGCCCGTATATAGTGGCGCTTCTAACCATTGGCTCCGGTAGTTATGGTTCCAGCACCGCAGCCAATGGCTATATTCACGGCGCTGAGATTTTGCAATGCCTATACACGTCCGTATACGAGTCGCACAGAGGTCGGGTTCGGGAGCCAGCCGGGGGAACATGTACCTGGGTTACCGAGCACCCAAAGTACAAGGACTGGTTGGAGAAAAAGACATCAGGTCTCCTCTGGCTATCGGCGGACCTAGGTTGCGGCAAATCCGTCATCGCTTCGTTCCTCGTGACTCATCTGAAAATCCAAACGAACGCAATAGTTTGCTACTTCTTTTTTAAGGACGACAGCGAGGAACAGAAGAGTGCAGCGTCTGCCCTTTGCGCCATACTACATCAGCTTTCTAGGCAGAGAAACACCCTCTGTATATACGCTGAGGAAGCGTTTAAGGCTAAGGGGAAGAGATTTACAAAGGAGGTGGATACATTGTGGAATATACTGGTTGAGGCGGTGGCTGAGGGGGGGTGCGGCGAGGTGATTTGTGTAGTAGATGCATTGAACGAGTGCGAAGAAGAGACCCTAGCTCCGCTTATCCGCCGCGTAACCCGCCTCCCTGGGCTACAAACTTCCGACGCACCTTTGAAATTTCTAGTTACAAGCCGCTCGTACCACAAAATTGAGAGAGAACTTGGCTTACCCGCAACGACGATCCGGCTGAAAGGGGAGGATGAGATCAACGCCATTACCGCTGACGTTACTCGTGTCATAGACGAGGGCATTAAGGACCTAGAGTCATACTGGGGACGGTCAGGGGGGCTAGGATATTTACGAAATATCTTAGAATCTTCTGCCGACCAGACATTCCTTTAGGTTTCTCTTGTTCTTGATATTTTGAAGGATAGTGAAGATGACTCACCGGAGGAGTTTAGTTTCATTGCCTCCTCCGCACCGCGCGATCTAGCAGGATTATACACCAAGATTCTTGATAAAGCGCAAACCCCGAGAAAGCCCGGCGAATCCTGAATATAGTGGTAGCGGCTGCAAAACCTCTTTCCCTTCGCGAAGTTAACGTCGCATTGAGGGTCAGGCGGGAGCACAGCTCGATCAAAGAACTTGGGGATCTTCCCGGTGGATTCGAAAAGACAGTGAAAAACTCCCGCGGGCTTTTCGTGCGGGTCATTGATTCGAAGATTTACCTCGTTCACCAAACCGCAAGGGAGTTCTTGATTAAGGGATCTTCGCCTGGCCAAGGAAACTGACAGCACACACTGTGCCCTAAGGATTTCAACTTTATAATGGCTGACATTTGTATCTCATATCTTTTGCTAGAGGAGTTTGAAAACGACCCATTAGAAATGAATACTTACGGTAACGTTGATGGCTATCTCGAGAAATATGCTTTTCTTAGCTACGCAGCTAGACAATGGGCAGATCACTTTCGAGATTCGCAGGATCGAGGGATGGAGTTATTTGAGTCCACACGACTGATTTGCGAAGCCGGATCTAAACGTTTTCTGACATGGTTTCAGATATACTGGTTCAGTGCCGGGCCTTCGTATAGATGCCCCAAAGACCTAACACATTTGATGGTGGCATCGTGGCTTAAGCAGGGAACAGTAGTTGAAAGACTATTGGAGGAGGGAGGAGATATCAATGCCAAAGCCTATATAGGTGGGAAGGAGTATAACATCTTACGTGTAATGAGGCCCCTGCTTGAAGTTACTTCCGCACAATTGGTCATAAGTTAACGTTGTCCTACAGACGGTAAGCGATTTTGCAGTCATCAGAGAGAGCTAGAGCTGATTCAGAGCCTACCCATCGCTGCAGAAGGCAAGTAGAACCCCCCGATCATGTCTTCGTACTGTCACGTTTCTGATGCCGCAGGCTTGGGAACTACAGAGGGTAAGTAAGTGAACTACATCAAAGATGTTGGGTAACCCTCATCACTAACTCTGGATTGACGATGGCATAGAGTGTAAGTTAGCATCTCCAATGCCAGTGGATAATGTAATAAGACTGCTAATTCACGGGGAGGCACAGGAGGTAGGGGGCTCTATAAACACCGTAGATGACAAAGATGACAGCTAATCACGGAGCTGGGGGGTGGTATAGCTTGTACGTAACCGAATTAAGCAGAGTTAAGGTACGAGGCAACTGCTGACCTCCAGCCCCCCGAGAGTTGTAGGAGGCAAGTGAACAGGGTCAACCACAGCTCTGAGGCAAGGCAATTGCTAACATCTAGCCCGCTAAGCGTTGTAGGAGGTAAGTGAATAGGGTTGGCTGTAGTTATCGGGAGAGACAACTACTG
The DNA here is from genome assembly GCA_003182015.1 of Tuber magnatum. NCBI lineage: Eukaryota > Fungi > Ascomycota > Pezizomycetes > Pezizales > Tuberaceae > Tuber > Tuber magnatum. Next base: position 1,188,515 of record PYWC01000053.1, read on the forward strand.
ACCTCTGGTTCGCCTGATGCTGCAGTCGGTAAGCGAGTAGGATCAGCCACGGTTCTGGGACGAGGCAATTGCTTACCACTGGCTCGCTGTGTGTTGTAGAAGGTAAGTGAACAGGGCCAACCGCGGGTCTGGAAAGCGACAATCACTAACCACTAGCGTGCCGAGTGTTACAGGAGGTAGGGAAGCAGGGCCAACCCCGGGTCTGGAAGGACAAAACCGCTAATCTCTAGCCCCCCGAGTGTCGCAGGAGGTAAGTGAGCAAGATCAGCCATGGCTCTGCAGCGAAGCAATTGCTGACGTCTAGCTTGCTGGGTGCTGTAGTGGGTAAGTGAACAAGATCAACCACAGCTTTGGGACGAGACTGCTGCTGACCTTGACGCGCTGAATGCCGTAGAAGGTAACTGAAGAGGATCAGCCACGGCTCTGGGGCGAGGCAATTGCTAACACATGGCTCGCTGTATCGTAGCTCGTAAGTGAACCAAATCAACCACGGTTCTAGGACGAGTAAACTGCTGACCTCGGGCTCTCGGAGGATTATAGAAGGTAAATGAACAGGATCAATCCATGGCTCTGGGATGACAATTTCTAACTTCTAGCTCGCTAAACCTCGTAGGAGGTAAGCGAACAGGACCAGCCACTGCTCTGCGGGGAAATAACTGTTGACCTCTAGCTCGCTAAATGCTGTAGGAGGTAAGTGAGCAGGGCCAGCCACGGTTCTTGGATGAGACAATTGCTCAAATCTGTCTCGCTGAATGTTGTAGGAGGTAAGTGAACAGGATCAGCCAAGGTTCTGAGACGAGATAATTGCTGACCTCTAGCTCGCTAAATATTGCAGTGGGTAAGTGAGCGGGACCGACCACGGCTCCGGGACGAAACAATTGCTGACTTCTGATTCGCCGAGTATGGTAGGGGGTAAGTGGGCACGACCAGTCATGGTTCTAGGACTACAAGACAAGTGCTAACCCTATGGCTCGCCGAGAACTACAGCTTGTAAGTGAATAAGATCACCCACAGCCCAACGCGAGACAATTACTTACCTCCGGTTCGTTGAATATTGCAGGAGGTAAGCGAACAGAACCAACCACGATGCCGGAACAAGACAATTGCTGACCTTTTCCTGCTGAGCGTTGTAGTCGGTAAGTGAACAGAATCAACCACTGTTCCAGGTGGAAGAAATTGTTAACCTCTAGCTCACCTAGAATTGTAGGGGGTAAGTGAATAGGATCAACCCCAGTTCTAAGACGAGGCAATCGCTAACTTCTGGCCCGCGGAGTGTTGTAGCTTGTAAGTGAACAGGATAAACCACGGTTCTAGGGCGAGGCAATTGCTAACCCCTAGTTCGCTGAGTGCTGCAGGAGGTACGTGAACAGATCAGCCACGGCTCTGGGGCGAGGCAATTCGCTGACCCCTGCCTTGCTGAGTGTTGCAGTGGGTAAGTGAGCAAGATCAACCATGGCCGAGGGGTGAGACAGCTGCTGACCTCCGAGTGTTGCAGTGGGTAAGTGAACAGGATTAACCACGATTCTGGAGCGAGGCAACTGCTAACCTCCGGCCCGCGGTGTTGAAGAAGGTAGGTTAACGTATCAACCACAGTCCCGGAGGCGAGGCAGCTGTTGACCTCTTACTTGGTGAATATTGAAGGAGGTAAGTAAACTAGGCACAATTCCGGGACGAGGCAAATCGCTGATCTCCGGTCCGCTGAATGTTGTAGCTTGTAAGTGAACAGGATGAGCCACAGTTCTAGAGAAAAGCAATTGCTAACCTCTAGCCGCCGGATGCTGCAGTGGGTAAGTAAACAGGATCAACCACGGCTCTGGGACAATGCGGTTGCTAAGCTCTGTCTGGGTGAATGTTGTAGGAGGTAAGTGAAGAGAATCAAGCTCGGTTCTGAAACGACGCAATGCTAACCCCTGGCTGACCGAGTGCCGTAGGATGTAAGTGAACGGGATCAGCCACAGCTCTGGGGCGAGACAACTACTGACCCCTCACTCACCGAGCGTTATAGCCTGTAAGTGAATGAGGTCCATCACGGTTACGGGACGACACAATCACTGACCCCCGGCTCGCTGTGTTGCAGCTTGTAAGTGAACAGGATCAACCACGGTTCCCGGACGAGGTAATTGCTGACCTCTGGCTCGCTAAACTTTGTAGGAAGTGAACATGATCAGCCAAGGTTCCAGGACGAGACAACTGCTGACGCCCGGCTTCTTGCTTCCTTCAGGCGGTAAGCAGACCTTCATGCTCCCAGTCGTTTGTTGTTCCTACTTTACTGACACCCCCCCCTACCATTATAGATTGTATGTGACCAACAACCGTTAAGATCCTCGTTAATGCCAGTGATTTCACTAATCTCATGCTTTCTTTCCTCAACAGGAAGTAAGAATTGAGAATCTCCATACCTTACCTCTCCAGAACTCTAACAAATTGCTACCTACCCCTCTTAGTTTGTATGTAAATCTCTATCCCCTCTTCTGCGAGTTGCCACTAATATCTGGTATTACGTTACAGTTCATCAGTGATCTCTCCTTCCCTCTCCCTGCCTCACTAACACAAAGTGCGCCCCACAATCATTTGGGCGCCCTAGAAAGAGAGTAACGTGATCCGATATCCACTAACCATGTCCGCACAAGATACCTGTTAACCTTTCCTATAGCCTGTGAGTCATCCCAGACCACTATCCTCACGCTCATTGCAGATTATTATTGAACCCGCGGCAGTTCTGCATCCCAGACACACCAGATCCGCACTCCTTGCCTAGGCGGGGCACGACCTTCCCTCACTCAAAGGATAGTCTAGCTACCGGTGGGTATTATATCGCGTTTTCGCTAGTGAATACTTAAATACCTTACTAACTATATACAATAGATTAAGCATTTATAGTGGGTTATTTGTTTGTGTGCGGGAATGATATCTTTATAAGGATGTAGGAATCAGTGGGAACCGGCTGCAGATTGCTTGTGGTGTCTCTTTTTTAAATTTATTATGCATCACACTGTCCAACAAACGTGCGACCCGATGATCTCATAAAGGTCCTACTTTTGTAATTCGTTGAAGTAAAAACTGGCGCAGAGGCGGGACATGCTGAGAATGGATTTAGGAGAAAAAAGGAAGAGAGAAAGAAAGAAAGGCCCCCTTCGGCACGCTATAAAGAGGGGATTTTCCCAACTTTTACCGCATTCTTGTTGCAAAAGAAGCATTTGAAAATCGCGCCNCCAGGATAGCTTAACTTGGATAGCTTAACTTGAAGTCCTCTGAACGGACCCCTATTTTCATCAGGAGAAACAATAGGGCACGACAGCTGTTGTCCGAATATGGCCCGCCTATGGAGTATTGTCCCAGAAGAAACCAAAAGCACTCGTGCATCCGAACCATTTGATAAGGTCGCTACCATACCGACAACCCCCTTTCTTGCCCGCCAGATGTGGCTCCCCGCCGCCGCCCCTTCAAAAACAAGGCAACCCCGGAAAGGCGGGCGTAACCCAAGTAAGGAGGAAGAGGAAATTTTACATGCAAAACACCTAAATAAGCAAAAAATACCAGTGAACGAAACACTGCAGCAAGTCAACACCTGCGGGAGCAAGGGCCGACCCCCGAGGCATCGGGTGGGGCCTCACCAGTAGAGTATGCGCCCGCATATATCGCCCGGTTCCTACAAAACACTCCGGAGCCCCTCGAAGGGGCTGGTCATGCTTTGAAGCCAGTCCCGAAAATCATTTGCCACCCCTGCTTTTTCGTAGAAAGAGAAGCTTCAGCTCTCGTCACACTCCTAGAACATATATGATAAAAGAAATTTCATTCAGACTGATAGCCGCAGAGATAGGCACTCGTTGCTGAGTGTGGTGTCGCATCACCAAAATCTTTGATTTGAACATAATGTTAACCCCAAAACGCCTGCGCTCTTTCCTCCCTGTTATCTTACAGCCTGCTACACCGCTGTTCTTTGCCATATCTACCAGAGTCCACCCCCCGGCCACGAACACCCATCCAATGAGCATAAGAAATCCAAAAAGAAACTCAATGGAGTTCAGCACCTGGGATTCTCACGTGGTCACCCACCGCAATACTAACCAAGCGATGCAATGCTTGTTTACCGCAGAGCGGACGGGATGCGAAACTTTCGTTGCTCTATGGCCGAACACATTTTTCATGCTTCGCAGAATTGACCATGACCGGGATGTGAAGACATGAAGCATCACTCGGTGGTGGATTTCTGGCGAACGGCGGAAGGGGAGCCGGTAAACGATGGGGATTGAAGAGGTGTATGATACGTTACCATGCTAACACTCCATTCTCCGAGCTCTTAATGGGGCGTAAGGTGATGGGGGTTTTTTCCGTTCTTCCTTCCCCACCCCAAACTAATACCCGCAAACCCAGAACCCATACCCTACCGCAGTGTTCGTATCATAGGCATCATCCACCTTATCATACCCCATCCCACACCCACCAAAATACCCAAACCCCAAACCCTCTACAGCAATCTACCCCAGTCTTGGCACCCACCTCTTTAGCTATAAATACCGCTCCAATCCCCCCATCTTCCTTCCTTTCCTCCCCATCCTTGTGCACGGGCAAGATCAGTAGCAGTGAAGACTAGTCTGAGCTCTGATTTTTGCTGGTTGAAAACTACAACTATATTGACGCTCCCGGCCTGCTCCGGCGGGTCGGGGAATTTCTGGAAACTATCGCGATATCTTCGATGATGCGCTTACGCTCTCTTTTCTTCTGTTTGTGGGCAGGTTGTCGTACGTGCCGCTTATAGAAGTTTGTGTTTGAACTTTGGTTTACTTTTCCCTTCGCTTGTCCTTTGTGGAGTTCCTTTACAGCATGGAGGGGGCTTCAACGCTGGGCAGGTTTGTTTGCAGATTTTATGGACCCGCCCCGCGGGGGCCTCACGAGGACACCTTCGTAATATAGCGGGCCCATGGGAAAACGCATGGGGGAGTGAAGGGATTAGGCTATCAATAATTTCCCAGGTATGATATCGTTTCCCAATCCACGGAGGAATCTGCGTAAAAACTTGGGTATAAAGAACTAGCTTGGATCAGGACAGTTGCCAATCAGGCACGCATCAGTACGGTCGGCTGAACTGGAACCCACGTCAGTGCAACCTTCTAGTAATGAGTAAGGTATTGTGAGAGGGGAGTGAGAATAATATAGTTAGCTTCTGAAGTGATTCCAAGAACATATAGAGTTGGATAGCGGTGATGAGGGTGACTCTAATATATCTCTTGTTAACCTTGGCCAGCCCGTCTTTCAAGTTAGTAGAGTGAAGAACAAGGAACTAGACTAGATGGCGAAAGGAAGACTATTCAGCAGCGGCTAAGGAGTGGGCAGGTTGTAGCGAAAGAAGTAGAAAAACAGATCCGGAGAAGCTAAAACGGAAAATTTCTTACTCCCGTGTAGGCAGAAGGGGCATAATAAACCTTCTTGCCCAGAATTTCTGGTTCGAAAACTGTATTTCATGACCGGCCTTATATTGTGATTGCCAAATGGGCTGGTACGATCCCGGCTTCTATCATAGCCCATGCCAGTCCATTACATACGAGCTCTCACGGTATAACTTACGGTATTTGCTATGTCAATCATAAATCCATGATATTCATCCTACTTATCGCTAGGGTAATGCGCCAATCCATCCCTAACAGACCGACCAAAATCCAACCATCGACCGTTGTCAGCCCCACTTGATTTATCCCTTCTCCATTTCCCATGATATCATACCCAAGCATGTAGAGCACTCACCTAGACACCAGTACACAATCTCGGAAATATCATAAAACCTTCAACACTCCCAATATCACGTTCAAACCACCCCAAAAGTATCTGCCAACCCTACCCTTTCATCCCAGGAAACCCTTCCGCTGTGAGCACCGGCAGAAACATAGAACGAAATCATCTGGGCAGACGCCTACCGGGACCCCCAATATGTCATATCCAAATAAAAATCAAAGTGAACAACCGAGATCGCAAATTGACCCCAAAATCAGGCCGCTGTTTCCCCCCATTCACTTTGAATGTATAATACTGTATCTTCCACCCCCCGCCACCAATACTCACCCCATGAACAGAAGAAATCCAAAAAGAAACTCAACGGAGTTCAGCACCTGGGATTCTCACATGGCCACCCACCGTAATACTAACCAGGCGACGCAACGCTTGTTTGCCGCAGAGCGGACGGGATGCGAAACTTTCGTTGCTCTATGGCCGAACACACACTCATGCTCCTCAAAACCGACCATAAATGGCGGGTTGGTACAACCCATTGCCAATTGGACAAAGCGCACCGAATCCGACCGGGGGGTAGGCTGGCATGCCTGGGCGGTTGGCGGATTATGGTTTGTCCGGTTGCTGGGACAGTGCGGGGTCATAGCTCCAGCATGCATGGCCTATTGAACCACACTACACGAGTCCCCCTTTCTACTCCTCCATACCACACCATCACCACTCTTCTCACAGCTCGCGTTCGTTATTTCTGGCGTTCTTTATTGCCCACCCACCCACCCTTGCGAATTCGAATTGCGCCCCCATTGCCACATTGGGAAACATCGGTGGTAACGATCTCCCGTGGCAAGGGCAGCGGCTTCCCATGCACCGCCTCCGGCAGTGGAATCAGATATGCGGTTGGAGCTGGACACATGTGTATTCTCTTTGGGCATTGTTTTATCTTGGGTTTTTCTTGGGTTCACTTTCTGTTACTCTTAGCTAGTTCTCCTAATACATTTGCCGGTCTTTGGAAAATTGGCTAGAATGGAAGACAGGATGTATCACCCGGTGGTGGATTTCCGGGGAACTTGGAAGGGTAGCCGGTAAACATTGGAGACTATGACAAAGAGGTGTACGTTATCATGGCATTGCTAACACTTCATACTCTGAGCTCTTAGCGGGGAGTAAGGTGATGGGGGTTGCCCTTCTCTTCCACCTCAAACCAATATCCGCACATCTAGAGCAAGAGTGTGTGAGGATTCATAAGCCAGTCCACGACAGCTCTCCCAACAAGATATCACAGACTCCAACCGAAGTTATAGCAAAGAACTAGAAACCCAGAACCCACACTGCTCTACACCAGCACAGGCAGGCACTATTCACCCTACCCTACCCCATACTCATCCAAACACCCAAACCCCAAACCCCAAACCCCCTACAGCAATCTACCCCAGACTTGACACCCACCTCTTTAGCTATAAATACCGCTCCAATCCCCCCTCCATTGGCCTTTTTCTCTCTCAATTAATCGCTTCCACTCACTTGTTACCCATACAACCTTCAAACTTGGGTCTATGAGCTGACAATGGCCCGCGATCGCGTCCTCGCAGATAAATCTGCAGTACTGGGTATAAAACTCTGCACAGCCCACAAAGTAGCCTTCTACACCTCCCCTGCCCCCCCCGCCGAATACTCTAGGTTTCAAAAATAGATGCCAACTTTTATTAGAGCTTTCGGACTCTCCGGTCTTGAGCCGACTGAGGGGCCCGCCATGGATGGTCATAATATCTCCAGCCTATTGCAGAACCTTACCTGTAGCTTCAAAGAAGCTTGTGTCATGGACATTAAATAGGGAGCCCTGTCCTGGGATGACGAGGTACCACAGGAAAAATCATGATTGTCTCGATACCATTTCAATTGCCACCACTTCCTGCTCGCTCAGTCTGCACATTGCCAGAATGAAGTTGGAAAAGGGTAAGGCTGCTGGTGGGTATAAAGTCTTTGACAAACACTATGTATATACATTTACTGCCAATAATTGTCTAGAAGCTGTCAAGGAGTACCTTTCTGTGGATATTAGCAAGGAGCTGAAGAAGTTGATTGCCAAAAGGTTTCTGAAGAAGGTTACAGAAGCCCACGAAGTGCTGAGGGGGCAAGAGAGCAGAATGTATTCTGCTTCTCTTCACTTTGCATATGAGGGTGATGGAAAGGCTCCTGAGACTATATTGAAACAGGAGGAGGAGAATGCTAAGAAGCCACCGAAGGATGAGGATTATGATAGTGAATATCAGAAGGTTAAGAAGGTTGAGGAGGTCAAGGTAATTGATTTTGCTCATGCCAATTGGACTCTGGGCAAGGGACCTGACGAGAATACTTGACAGCGGGTTAGATGTACTGTGAGGTTGCTTGCGGAGTTGGTTAAATGATTACTTGACGAACTGCATATTGGTACGAGCACAGTAGACTATCATACAAAATTCCCCATAGTGCCGTGAATAATAATAATACTGTCAATAATAAAAAGGCTCCACCAAGCCACCCTGAAATCCTTTCTGAAAAAGATTCTTCCACTAAAGCCACCAGCACTTATCTGATACTGTGCAAAATTATTATTGAAAGTATTATTGGTATGGTAATTCCAACAACCCCCATCTTCCAACCAGAGTCTAAATTCGACATACCACCACCACCACCACACCAGTCAAAAGAGCAGAGGGAGCAAAAAAAACCACACAAAAGCCTCAAAAACGAGTCCCTCGGACAAATTCCCACTACTAGAGGGGGTAGGACTATATGCGTCCGATATATCTGCTAACAGGAATTGCCTGTTCCATGTACCGAGCGATCAGGTATGACCCCTCTTCATGCATCACAAGGGGAAAGTGGGTAGTTTATAGATTTATGGTATGACAGTTATACATACATGAAAACAATCATTTTGAGATTTGGGAGAAGGTTGTTAAACATATGATACTAATTACCCCCCTCCCTTTCACTTTGTTCCTTCTTTCTCCATCCATTCTGATAACCAAGTCGTAGATACGTAAAACGATGCCTCCTACTTTGTGCTTTTCCTCTATGTCAGTTCAGCCTAGCACGTACCTAACTATAAGGCGGCAAGCAATAATGATAAGAACAAAGGGAGCAAGAACACTGCAGTTGTGGCTGCGCTGCCGAGTGAGAGTGCAATTGACGTTGCATTTACACAGTACCTGAACTGGATGGCCACACCTGGAGTCTACGGGGATAATATGGAGATCAGTACCTGCGCACCGCAGTATGGGTATAATGTCAAGATTTAACAGCAGGATTTTGCTTATGTTGTTACTGGTGGGGAGGGGGGCAGTGGTGGAGGAGTAGAGGTGAAAGAGGAAAAATGTGCTGTATATTGCTTATCATGTAAGTTTTGTATAATCCCTTCTCCCCCTCCACCTGCCTGCCTATATTCCCATTACCTTACACACACCGTACCCATATTAGACCTTTTGAGGCTGAGGTATAACAAAAAAATAAGTGATTGAATTGGAAACCAAAAGCTCCGGGAGGAGTGAACAGCAATTTTCTAAGCTTATACAAATCACAAATATGATTCAATAACAGACAGGGGAGCACTACTCATTAGTGCAGAACCGAGAAAGACTACACACTGGACTCTCAAACCTTTCCCCGGTACCATTAACTAAGAAAGGGTGCAAGGAGTAGGAGAACAGGCTGGCAAATATCTCTTACGAATAGCTGTGGATAGTGGAAGTTGTGATCTCAAGCTTACTGTGTCCTGTGGACTCACAGAAGATTCAGGAGGTGTGGGGGAAGGCCAAGGGGAATATCAACGCAGCAGTTTTCAAAGATGTTGGACATGAGGAGGGGGGTCCAGAGGAGGGTAAGTAGTAGTAGTAGGAGGAAGGCAAGAAGAAAGTGCAGGAAAATAAGGGTAAGGATATAAGGGAGAAGGAAGAGGTAAACATAACTTTAGGAGAGGAGGAAAGGATAAAGGAGACAGAAGCTGAAAAGGCAGATGCACAAGGATTCTCTGAAACCCAAGACAGCACAGATAAAGTGAATAATCTAGTAGTGGATACAAATAGCGTAAAGGCCGCTAAGAGATCGGCCCTCAAGATAGGTGCTTGAGCATCAGCACGCATAAGGGCTAGGGAGGACTCTAGAAGCAATCCTGGGAGCAGCCCAGAGAACTTGGACTCTGCAGCCGAGGAAAGCCAGAAACAGTAACCACTGCACTCAAAGAAAGAAACCGCTCATGAGAAAAAGGCCAGACAGAAGGTAGCTGTGAAGTAAAGGAAAAAAAGGGAATGCTTTTAGCAATAAGGAAGCAGAGTTAGAGAAAGGTACTACTGTTACCACAATGGGCATTAAGGAGCTCTATGTTTAGAATTCTCTTTTTGTAACATTTCTACATTTGTATCACTTCTTTTGGTTCTCTTTGCTTTTAAAGTTCAATTTTGCGTTGTTTTATTATAGCTTAGGCTGAACCATGACAAAAGTTGGATAAATGGTATCAATACACCATTTCCACGATGAAAAGCCAGTGAAAAAAAAAAAAAGAACCTGAATCATGTCGAAACCGTCAAGCCCCTAAATCAGCAAAGAAGAAGGAAAAGCCGAACCCATGCGAAGAAGAAATCCCCAGACGGAACAGAAAGAACGTCGGTTCGAGTGTAAAATCACTGGGAAGTGACAGAGGAGGAGGAGGCCTCCCCTCCGGCCTTGGGCTTCTCACAGTATGCCCAAGACATGAGCCTATTTCAGACAATATTAGTCGGTCTCAGAAAATGACAAGACTCGGGGCGTAGCACAAACCTCCAGACCTCTCCAGTTAGCACCGACAAACCCATTGACCTTAACTCCGTCCTTGAAGAAAAGGAAAGTGGGCATAGCACGGATGCCCAATTGAGCAGTAATGTCAGGGACTCCGTTGACGTCCATCTTGAAGAATTCAACACCCTTAACCTCGCGAGAGAGTCTCTCGAAGTGTGGAGAAATCAGTTTGCAGGGACTTATGGATGATGTCAGTATACTATAGTGTCAATCATTACCGGAGGGTTTGTATTAGTTTCACTCACTACACCAAGTTGCGTGGCAGTCGATGATGTTGACCTTGTTCTTGATGGCGTTCTTATAATCCTCAGAGCTTTAAGAAGTGTTAGCATTCTTCGAATCACAAGTGGGAGAGAATTTAGGAGATGCCCTCGATCCCGCTTACTTCTTGATGACATGAACCATGTTGATGGCTGTGTGATGGAAGTTTTTGGTAAAAGTCTTAGGTATAGAAGAGTGAAGTGAGGATGTTAGAGTCGTGGTAGGGAGAAAGGAGGATGAAGTATGGAGTAATGAGAGTGATCTTATAGTAGATTCAGAGTGAGTACCTCTAGGTGTCGTAGGAGTATAGGTAGTGTGTGTGTTTGTATGAAGGTGAACTTTCGAACGAAGAAGGGGCCAAAGACTACCACCATTCGGGAACCTTCTTACGACTTACCTGTGCATGTTTCTCCCCCACATATGCGTGAGATTGTCTTTCTATTGGTCCTTTTTTTTTTTCCTCCTTGTTGTCTTACTTCCTGCGGATCAGCGAATAATACACAGGGGAGGGGTGGAATTGGAATTGCGGGAATGGAGGAATTCTTTCTCTCTCTGCACTCTGTTCCGAACAGAAGATTGAAAAAAAGAGTTTGGGTACTTTGTGGAAGGAGGGGCAGGGATGACACCACCGTACCTTTTTGTCATCATCCTCGGCGATAACCTTGTAAGCCCCATTTGCTGTTGGGCCCAGATCTTGGTTGTTACCTGCTACTCACACTTCACGCAGGGCGTCATTATTTGTCATTTTATTCGGCCCGGTGCTACTTCCAAATTCTTTCCTCCTCCTTTTTTTTTTTGAAGTAACTTTGGGGCTTTGGCAACTCACAGTATGGTAAATATTTGTCATTCTTGAATCCCTGAGTCCCGCTTCGTTCGCTTAGTTCCGAGCTCGGGCTGGCTGTACAAATAGATTGGTAGAATCCGGGGCCCACATCTCAAATACCCTAACACCGCCCATGTAGTAAGCCAACTATGAAACTGTCATTCTCACAGCTTTCGTGTGATACTCATATTCGCCATTATAAACAAAATCCTGGGTCTGCAAGTGCAATAAAGAACCAGCTGAATCCACCAACAGCAGTTAGGTTCGAATCCCCACAATCTGAGGCAAAATAGCTCAAGAAGGAATGGTGTTTTCCAGACAGGTATAGCTTATTTGAGGTAAGCCTATTGGATCTAAGTAGCTAGTATTTGCAAGTTTGTTAGCCTGCTCTGTTAAGCCTATTGCGATTTGGTACAGCGATCACTGTTACATAACCAAAAATACAGTAGTGGACGAATTTTTGTGGCATGATGCACAACAGTAAGAAGACGAGATTTAGAAAGGTAGGAAGTATCTCTGATAGCACAGTATTTTATATTTGCTTATTTTTGAGCTGAATTCGGTGGATTTATTTTGTTGAACTTTCTATAGTGCGGGTTTGTGCAAAATTCACATACAAACTGATTCACTTTTGCATCTGATCCACTTCCCGGTCTAGTACATTACGTTCCAAATAAAAAAGACAAAATACTGGTTGCTATTGCAATTCCTCTCTAGACCCATTGATGTGCTAAATTTAGCAGCTTAGAGCAAGGGGCAGGGCAGTATTTAAAGAAGGGAGATTGGCACGAAGTGACCATCATCTACTATCAACTTACATCTCTTGGTCTTTCAGGTCTACATCATTCTGCAACATTCAAAAATTGCTATCACTTATTGGCTGTAGAAGAGGTATAATAGGTTTATAGAGGACAGAGTGATATTACTGAATAGGAATAATATGTTTTCAGGTGTTTTTCCCACCCAACTGTGGTGCACCCACAGGTGTTAACTGTTTGAATCATGAACTGTTGGTTATGATCCCCATTATGGTTGTCGCATGACCTGGGTATTGGTGTCATAGGCTAGTGCCTACATACTATGGTAATTTTCTTCAGCACTTTGGGGAAGAGATTGTCTGCAGGGACATTTGTGCTGAAAAGCCCTGCACTTTCATCTTCCTATTGATGTATGATACAATCTAGATTCTCAGGAGGAAATTTCGGTAAAGAGTGGGAGTTTCATATATCTGATCATATCAGTAGTATGACATGTATCTATTAGTCTTTGGTTGATTTTTTTGATTTAACTTATACTTCTTATTTTTTAAACTAGGTCAAGATATTGCATGCAGCAACCTAAGCTAGAGTGTAAGAAAACCTATAACACAAATAAAATACTCACCCTTTCTCCACCAACAAGGTTGTCCTAAACAAATAAAATTTTCTAAGGAAGTAATTGCCTGACTCAGGCCCATACTGGACCTTCACAGTACAATTTGAACAAAATCATTTCCTGTGCAAGCAACCCTACTATACTAAAAGATTTTAAAAGAAAATTCACAAGACAATTTGTTAATGCAACTTTTAGAAAAGTCAAATGAAGTGTAGGAAAAACCCTTTTCAAAGAAAACTAAAATCTACTCTGAGCTACTATTATCTGATAATAAGGGGAACCCCGCAGGAGTGAGAGATCTGAGAAGTGGGGAGAGAAGGAGGAATTGTAAGACAAACCAAGAAATGGTAAGTGGCGAAGTGGCACTTGTTTGGGGAGGATAACTGATCTGGACAGCTTGCAGAAACTTGGGAAGTTGTAGGAGGAGGGGGATAGAGCACCAAGCAGGCAAGTCAAGGTCAATGGAAGTGACAGTAGACATATATGTATATCTTAATAGAGCAGTGTTGTAACACCATAGAAGAGCATGATCTATGTCCTCTAGACTGGTAAGGCATTGGGGGCATTGTAATGACCTAGCAGATATGAGCTATAGCAGACTGAACCTACACCCATGCAGGCAACACTGAGGCAGACTGGTAGGACGAGTAGGGCAAGGAAGTGTTTGATCTACGGGAGCTTGATGGTCTAGGTTCTATTATGAAAAGTAAAGCATACATCCTTGGGAGGTGTTAGTGTACTCAAGGATTTGCCGAGGGCAAGGTACCCTGCTTGATGGGGTAACTGGTCTGGCGAAAGGGAGAAAAGTCTATCTCTACCATAGGAATAGACAGGGTAACAGGGTAAAGTTACCCTGACCTCCAGAGTAGGTTACCCTACTCAGAGATCACAGTTACCCTGCCTTGGCTCTTGGGTTATGCTGTCTAGGAACCTGAGTTACCCTACCTGGCAATATGAAGTTGCTTGGGGAGTTCAGGGAAAATGACCGGAATATTGGTCACCTGAAGCTATGCATAATACTGGAATCTGAGGTTCCAGGAGATACTATTGGGTGAGCTATGCAGCTCCTAAGAAGCTATAAATTGGAGACATCATTTCTGTCTTACCCCTCCAGCCCCGAACTGAGGCCTGGATGTCATAAGCAAACAGTTGTGTAGTTGTGCGTAGTCTTGCAAATACTAATCTTGGTGGACCTGCTTGCAACAGCATGTCTGTTGCGGCCGTCCGGTCAACCCTGAGTTGTGGGCAGGATATATAAGGAGGCATAGAGTGAAAGGTGGAGTACCTCCTCTAAGTTGTTCGTAGTGAAATGGACCAAAGCAGATAGAGTTAATGGGAGTTAATGGTGGTGGTCCCGAAGAGGGTCACGGGTGGTACTGGGGCAACTGGGAGAGTTTTACAGCCATTAAATCGACATGTGTCCCCAATGCCACAGACTCCACAGGTGAAGTGTAAAGACACCAAAAGCATGGTTCCTACCATGGGCAAGGTCGATCCAAGATAGTGGTCATAAGTAGTGCCTATTAGAGTACTACAGGACCACCATATCCTGGGGAAGATACCAGAAGTCTGAGAGTCGTAAATAGTTGATAGGTAAACCACTCACGGTAGCTTCTAGGATTATGTAGAGATTAATGCATATGGGAAGAGTATCATAGATAGTCTGGTTCATTAGGGGTCCTGAGTGTTAGCCACTGGCAAGGCACTAATGCGAAGAGGTTTCCAGTCTAGTAGACAAAATGGAGATGTGCCACAGAAACTATAACCACATGGGGTGAACACTGACTAGGGTGTGTCGATGCATGCATGCCTGAAAGGTGTGCCAGGGGACATGTCAGACTGCCATTAGTGGCGAAGAGTGTGCTTGGATAGTTGGAGTAAACTGATAGGAGAGTTTCTGGCATAAGATAAAACTACTTGAAGTCTATGCGAGAACTCTCCTACTCCAACAATCAATCCTCTTGGGACCTTGATTGAGAGAAGGGTCAGACTTAATGATATTAAGTTTTACCATTTACTTTACTCTTACATTTGTGTGAACATTTGGTCATAAGTTTGAACTTGTTTGGTGTAGTCACAACCTTGGGATCCATCTCCCATGGGGTGCACCAATCACGGTATATCGTTAAGTAACATCCTGGCTTCACTCCTTTCCTGATTAATTGTTTATTGACTTTCCACACTGACCTTGCATGAATACTGGTAACCTTGTCTAGAACAAGTAGTCCAGGGTAAAATGTACAAGGGCTACTACTGAACTTCAAACCAGAGTGGACCCTGACTCAGATTCCGACATGAGGTTAGGGCTCCACTGCGACCCAGTTGGAACTGGTACTTTTTGAGCCTGGGTCTTCGTAGATGTTCGTGGCATTGGATGGGAAGAACAAGAACAATTGATCGAGGCGGTATCATGATCTAGCTAGAGGAACGCTATCCATGTGATAGAACCAAGGAATAGGCTTCATACCTGGCCGCATTTTGAGGTCATGGGGCTCGTTTATATTTAAATTGCATTTTGCACATAACATACAGTTGATGTCATGAGAAGGGTCTAGGCTGACCAGTAAGGCTTACCAGCAAGGCAGACTTGTTTATGTTTCACACATGACTGCTTTAGTAGGGCATGTGGCTTATTTATATTTCGTGCATGACCTCATTAGTACAGTCACCCATCAAAAGTCTTCGCGAGGTGCTGACTAAGGAACACCTCAAGGTACTTTTACTACTACTATGGTCGCGTAAATTGTATCGTACTATCGTTCACCAATTCACCACGATGCCTTACCAACTGAGAACCCAGCATAGGGAGATGTCAGAAGCTTTTAAAGGCATGATAATTGCCTTCTTTTGGTGTTTTCATAATTATTCTTTTGTTGCAAGACTGGTGGAGAGATCAGAGAGTACGGTACGGTCATTCCTGAAGCAGGCCTCAGAATGCAGACATATTCACAACTTACCTTGCTCCGGAAGACCTTCAAAACTGAGTAGGCGTGCTAAAAGATGTATCAAACGTGACTGGAAAAGAGATCGCTTCCAAAGTAAGGAGGAGGTGTGTGCCTGAGAATGGTCAATTTGTTTAATTGCTAATGCCAGTATGTTAATTTCGTAGCTTCGCCGCAGTATCTATCCATATATCAGTATGTCAACTCTTGATTGGTATCTACGTAGTCAGAATCTTCGGAAATGGCTTGCCAAGCACTATGTGTCGCTCACTGAAGAGCATGCTGCTAAAAGACTCCCATGGGCGATAGACCACAGAGACTGGACTCTAAAGGACTGGTATCGTGTGATTTGGAGCGATGAGTGTACAGTGGAAAAAGCTGGAACAGCATGCCAGTGCTGGGTATTTCGGCACCCATGGGAGAAGTGGCTGCCAGAGTGCTGTGACCCTAAGCCAAAGCATAAAAGTGCTTCATTCATAGTTTGGGCTTGCTTTTGTGGATTGGAATGGGGGAAGCTTCATTGTCTAATTGACAAAAAGACTATGAATGCAGAGTACTACATTGGGATACTATCACAATGACTTATTCCCTTCTGGCACTACGTATTGGGTATAGATCTAGAGCCTATATTCATGCTGGATGGGGCACAAGTGCATACAGCAAGGGTATCTATGGCATTTTTTGCTGACCATAATATTAGTCTATACAACCATCCACCGTACTCTCCAGATCTCAACCCTATCGAACACATCTGGGTTCCCATGAAGCGCACACTACACCAAATGCACCCTAATATTGTGAACCTGAGAGGATCTCCGGAAACAATCCAGAAGCGACTAGCTGAAATATTGCCCATGGTGTGGGAGGAGGTACCAGAATGTTTTTTTGAATCAATGCTAGATTCAATGCTAGACAAAGTACAGGCGGTTATCAAGGCTAAGGGATGGTATACGAAATACTAGTGGTAGCATGCTCAATCATGGGGGTTTTTTTTGATTGTATGGCTTGGGTACTACAGTAAGAGGAGAGGGAAATGTCTGATTATGTAATTAGGCTTGGCAGGATTGTGAAGACTTTTGACGTATGACTGTAGGTCATGTGGTTTGTTTATTTATTTAATTTATATTACGATTGATTTATGTTTCTCACATGACCTAGTTTGGAGGTCCTGGTATTGTTTTACGTTTTGTGCACATGACTCTATTGAGTCATACAATGTCATGATTGCTTTCGCACGTGACCTCACTTGAGTATCAGGGCAGGGTTAGGGTTGCAAAAAGAGGCCTATATAAAGGCCGAGTTTTCACACATTGGTTAGCTCTTCATGCAACCATCTACTGTTATTTCCTATCTACTACTTTATACTCCAACTTCTCCACTACATGGGTAAGACCTAGAGTCAAGAACCTATCCACTAGGTGGGATAACTTAACGAGATAAAAGCCGAAAGTCTTGGTGCTAGTGAGAAACTGATTCTTAAGTGAGAATACTAAGATAGGGCCAAGAGATTGGAGGAGCTCTTGAACACAGCGCTAGGCAGTTCGGAAGCAGGAGAAGAAGCAGGCCATTATATGTTGCCAGTACAATGAGTAGTGGGACACCATAATATTTGGTTGCATCTCCTGCGACACCTAATGATAGCAAGATGGCAACCCCCAGGAACCTGGGGTTCATACAGAACTACAAAGGAGATATCGATCTCATGGACGACACCCTAGACCTAAGACGAATACACAATGCCCCAGGAGAAGCAGCAAGCCAATCTTTAAGAGCCGCAAGCCCAGTTGCACCTGAAAAGAAAGCACCACCTGGTAGTTTCCTAGAAGGAACACCACAACTAAGGAGAATGGCCCCCACTGCAGCTCCAGGACCCCCAACAAGGTGTACTACACAGGCTCCGGTAATGACCGAAGATCAGATAACGAGATTCTTAGGGGCAATCAATGCTCACCCAGAATCAGGACCAAAAGCAAGGGAACTGAACCTCTACAAAGGTGACTATAAGAAGTTAAGACAGTTCCTGAGTCAGCTAGAACTATACTTCAAGGTCAAGGAGTATGGTGAAGGAAAAGACAGAATCAAGATAGACTGTGCAGAGTCTGTATTGAGGGAGGTTGCAGGGCAATGGATAATACTCCATATGAGACTGAGTATAAGAAATGTGGGAGGAATTTGCGGAAACCCTCCAAACCTAGTTTGGAGACATGAGGGCCAAAGAGACGGCGTGACTCAAGCTTGAGAAGTGGAGAGAAGGAAAAGATAACTTTTCTGACTTCTGGTATAAGTTCCGCATGATCGTGGTAGAAGCAGAATATGATGAAGATACAGAGTACTGCCACCTCCCAGGTGGTACCAATGAAAAGCTACAAGAACTCTGGAAACACTTCAATCAAGTCTACCAGATAGCTGAAAACTTCGCAACAGGGGCTATTAACAAGCAAGACAAGATCAACCCAGTCTGACACCTTCAGAACAAGACAATAGGAACAACCCCACTGGTCTGGCCACACAACAACAATGGCACCTACCAACCAGCAAGCTCGCCTAGGCTGGCACCAGCCGGGGACCCTATGGATCTGGATTTAGTAGGAGGAAGGAAAAGACAGTTCTAGAGACTATCAAACCAGGAATACCAGAAAAGAAGAAAGGAAAATGCATGCCTGCAATAGGGATTGAAGGGGCATTTCATTAAGGATTGTCGACAAAAGGAGATGAAGATCCAGGAAATGGACACTATAGAGAGGACGAATAGGTAGGAGACTTTAAATGAGGAAGGTCCCCAGTAAAGAGTGGTCTGTAGGATGACAGATGAGGTAAACCCACTGCCATCACACACATATCAACCAAGAAAAATAACAAAATAAGGATTAACAGTACAAACGGTTATGATAACAACAACAAACACCTTATGATTAAGATAAAGCTATGCACAACAAACATAGACATAGAGATGAACAGGATGCTTGATTCAGGAGCAACTGAGGATATCATTAACAGTGCAATGTGTTCGGGCCGGGCCCTAGTCACGTAGTGGTACGATAGGGGCAGATGGCTTCTTGATCAACAAGAAGTGAGCACTGCTTACTAAAGGAGGCTTCAAAGGGGTGTAATAGGAGATCAAAGAAGTAACCGTTCAATCAAGTATATTTAGAATACTGTCAGTCGAAGTCTGCTGTTTCCATTGTGGAAATCAGCGGTCTTTAAATACAACTTATCTCTCATCTCCAGTATGAGTGATATTTCAAAACATTGTGTGTATCAACCGATAGCACACGAAACAATACAAGTATCAAGCGATACTGTGAAACCAAACATAAAACATTGTGTGTATCAACCGATAGCACACGAAACAATACAAGTATCAAGCGATACTGTGAAACCAAACATAAAACCTTGTGTGTATCAACCGATAGCACACGAAACAATAAGCTAGTACCTGTACTGGTTACACTCCCACAACAAAATAACAATTTCACCAAACAATAAAACATAAGAAATCCTAATAGCTGGTAATCTCGCTATTTTTCCAAAAAGTCCTCCTAGGACCCATCCTCCTTGTAATTGCTATCCATTAGCATTCTCAAGTCGTCTTCCAACATTCATTCTGCACCCTCTAGCCATTTCTCCAAATATTCCGCACATGGTGCCTTGCGTACCATGCATCCTGACTCCCAGTAGTGTGATAAGTCGATGCAATCCTGGACCCTGCAGTCCTCCCATCCTTCCATTTCCACCACGATGTTTCTGCACTCGGTGCAGTAGTCAAGGTAGAGTCTTAGCCAGTATGCACTCATTGGGATCATTCCCAAGTGTAGTAGGTGTCCCACCATCTGGTGGAGATCTCGCACATTGAGTTCTTCGTAGTTTGACATTATCAATAGTAGTATAAGAGTAGGGGTAGTTTTTTCTTGCAGGGTTCGATCGGTTGGAGGTATTTGTGATGGTTTAGTTTTAGGTGCTGTGGTAGGTGGTATTTATGTATCAGTGGTGGCCTCACTTAGGTTTAAAGGTGGGTGGTACTCGTTGGTCTCGCTTAGGTTCAAAGGTGGGTGGTACTTAATCTCGGTTTCTTCCGTTTCTATACACATATCACATTTCTCTGTGCTTAGGTAGCATCCACTACCAAAACAGAATACGTCTGATAGTGTTCCTCCCCACATCCATCCTGTTGATTCTGTTGTTATGTTTAAGCAGTTGTCGCAAATGTGTATGAATAATCGGTGTGTAAGATATCGTCTAGGGATAATATCACGGTTCACCAACAGTCCCATTAGGTGATAGCGCAGTCTCCATGGCACTTGTTCATAGTTTGACATTGTAAGGCTATTGGATGGTATTCGTCATTTCTTTTGTTATACCCAGTACTTGGCTTCCGCTAGTCGTTTCAAGTATGCTGCTTCATCTTCCATTACCTGATTCTCGTCTACGCTGCCTTCGAAATTACTTTCAAAATGTGCGGACCAGAATCAGTCCTGTATTCCTGCATTTTTATACCGCCGCAGGTGTTGGATTTCCAGTAGCGTTGGACTTCATGCCACCGTCACATGGTTTATAGTAGGGGGTAGCTTGTCCTCCGGCTTGTTGTCTGCCCACCACTGGTTTACCAATTCCATTGCATTTTCCAATCATTCGATGGGTTCCCAACTATTCTCTGTTTCTGGGTATCCCTCCCATGCCACTAGGAATTGGTCACGATCATACCACCTCCTATGGTCTCTTATCGCATGCACTTCCCATTCAGGTTTTTCGTTAACCACAATTGGAGGTGGTTTTGTGTAGCTTCTTCCCAGGAATATAGCATCGTCATTAGGGAAGTACCTTTTCAACGTTGATGCATGGAAGGTCGCTTCTCAGTGTCGGTACATTCTTCGATCTATTTCTACCATGTAATTTTCTGTATGGTTGTTGCGGTTCTCTACTACCCCGTATACTCGTGACAGGTAACGACCTGCTTCGTTCCAAACTGTGTTGCGCTGTGTCCAAGAGCTCGTCGAGTCTCTTAGCCCTATCTTAGTATTCTCACGTAAGAATTGGTTTCTTACCAGCGCCGAGAGTATCGGTCTTTAATCTTGCTTGTCTATCCGCATAGCGGATAGGTTCTTGACTCTAGAGTAGATCTGGCTAGTGGGAGAGGTTGGAGCGTAAGGTTTTTGTATTGTAAAGTAGTAGTAACGATTGATCGATAGATGGTTGTGTGAAGAGCTAATCCATCTGTGAAATCCCGGCCTTTATATAGGCCTCTTCCCGCAACCCTAATCCTGCCCTGATCCTCAAGCAAGGTCAGGTGCGAAATCCTTCATAACATCATATGACTCAAACGAGTCATGTGCGCAAACATAAAAACATCCCATGATGTCTAAATGACGTCATGTGGGAAAACATAAATCAAACGCAATATAAATCAAATGCATAAACAAACCACATGACCTACTAACGAGGTCATGCGTGAAACATAAACAAGTCTGCCTTGCTGGTAAACCTTACTGGCCAGTCTAGACTCTTCCCATGACGTCAACTGTATGTCATGTGTGAAATGCAATCAATATAACCGAGCCCCATGACCTGCCAACGAGGTCATGTGCGTGGTAACAATCTAAACATAAACAAGCCCCATGACCTTCTGACGAGGTCATGTGCGCGAAAAAAAACTTAACTGCATGACCTCTAAATGAGGTCATGTGCAAAACCTGTTCCTTGCTTCCGTCACCTGGCTAGCGCTCCTCTAGCCAGATCGTGACAATGGTCATTGTATCCCATTATCTTGACCGGTCCTCTCCAGCAAGGTTGCAATTTCTTACTCTGTCCCGCTTCAGTTGCAAATAGGCTTCCATAGACCAGTAGTTGATTACCTATCCCAATTGGTGTGTGGTGTCTGTGGCGTCTTGCCGCTGTTCTGGTACTCCTGAATCGTGCTAGTTTGATAGCATTGAATGCAGTGTTCTGTATTGCTTGGTGTCTGTTTAACAATTCGTCGGCAGCTGGTACTGCAGAGTTCTTGAAATTCGCCCGTGGAAGTAGCAGGTAGTCTTTTCCAAAAATAGCTTTGTATAGCGACATACCAAGAGTTTCAGACCATCCTGCATTCAGATAGGCCGCTGTTTTGGGTATGGCATCAAACCAATTGTTTTGTCTCACATTGACTAAATTCTGTAGTACTGTCTTCAATTCTCGTATTTTTCTTTCCACTTGCCTATTTGTTTCATGGTGTTCAGGTGCTGCTTTGATGTGTTCAATTCCTAGTGATCGGCACTGCTGTCTCCACACATGTGATTCAAAACGTGGGTCCGCATCGCTTACTATCGCTGTAGGATATCCGTGAGGTGTAAATATCTTGTTGCGTAGCAGTTCACAAGTTGTTATTGCTGTCACTTCCTTGTTTGTCGGTATAAGCCCTGTGAATTCTGACAACCTATCTATGGCTACTAGGATTGTATCATATCCCTATGAATTGTGGAACAGCCCTGCAAAGTCAATAGCTCTTGATTCAAAAATCTCCGATGGTAGGACAATTGTTTAAGCCTTTCCTTGTAGTAACTTTGTGGGTTCTTTGTTTGTTTGGCAGGTATGGCATTAGGCCACATATGCTCTAAAATCCTTTCGCATTTTGGGCCAGAACAGGTATTCAGTGGCGTAACACAGGTTCCGTTCAGTACTGTGATGTCTTTTGTTGTGGATTTCAGCTATGATGTACTCCCTTAGGGTAGTATTACCGAAAGCGGGACCTTTCGGAATATATAGGCATTCTTCCCCATATCGTGTCTTGGCATATAGCATCCTATTTGCTACCATATAGGAGGACAAGTCTCATTTGGAGTCCATGTTCTCATTTACCTTTTTCCAAATTGGTTCCTTCTGGTATGCTGCAACCTTATGGGCTCGGAATGTTCAAATTATTTCATTGACTCTTTGTGAGATATCCCTTTCATCCTCTTTCTCACTTCCTTGCGTAGCTTAGGGTTGGTCATCCTCCTTGTTTTCTTCTCAGATTTTGTATAGTCCGTGTCGGTATTTGTCCATTGTCGGGGGCATTACCGAGACTATCGTCTCATTGCTAAACGTTTCCATTGGCTCTGCTCACTTAATCGGAGGTGGGCTATCTGGCCCTGGCATTCGAAACACTGTGGCTTCTGGATTCAGTGTTGCCAGGATTGCATAGGATCGAGGCGTCAGCTGAATGAGGGTGGATGGTCCTTCTCCGGCACTACTTGGTCTTCCGCCAATTGTCTGTTGCCACTCCCAGTCACTGACTATGGGGGACTCCGGAGGGCTTAGGTCAGGTTCCCTGCTCGGGGGACTCAGTCCTTCATGCGGAGGTCATAGGGTTGACTTGCTTTTTTGTCTAGGATAGTTATTCGTAAACTTAATCTCAGTTTGATGGTATGGGCAATGGTCCATGTAATAATCTGAGTAGTGAAGTTTGCTATGTTGGAGTTCCTCGGGTAGCGTGCTTCGTAAGGTGCACTTGTCTCCGCAATCATTTCCTGCAGTGATTGAGCTGGGGCTTTGAGGAGGTACAGGACTCTCATTGGGGTGCTCCGTGTATGAGTAAAGAGGGGAGGTAGGGGAGATGGCTTGCTTGGACTCCATCATGTTTGACTCTTGTTCGTATACTGTATTGTCCAAGATGTCATCCACTTCGTTTGTATAGTTGTGGACATAGAGAGGATTCAAGTCTGAACCGTCTTCGTATACCTAGGAAAGAGCATCAGCAAAATAGTTCGTGCTTCCTGGTGCGTAGATTATCTTTGCGTCGTATTTTCCCAAGGCACTGAGCCATCTAACCTGCTTCCTGCTCAGGTTCCTTGCAGCTTGTAGGTATATCAGGGGTTGGTGGTCTGTTACTATCATAAATGCATTTCCCATTAGTACGTTGTGGAACCAGTTAAGTGCCTCAACAATCGCGAGGGCCTCCTTATCGGTAGTTCCATAATTTGTTTGTGCATCAGTGAATTTTCTGCTGTGTAATGCGGCAAGTCGAGCCGTCTCGTATGTGGGTCCCTGTCCTACCCAAGCTGCTATTCCCAAATCCAAGGCATCTGTGACTAACCAAATTGGTTCCTTATTTCGTATATCTATTGGTTGCATGACTTGGTGGTCAACAATCCACTTCTTGACTATTTCAAATGCGGTCTAATGTGTGGTTGTCCATACAAACTTGGCATTACCCGTCAAGTCTGTCAATGGTGCTGTTAGGGTAGCATAGTGTGGGAGGAACTAGGCTACATAATTTACTATTCCCAGGAAGTATTGTAGCTCCTTTTTGTTCTGAGGTGTTTTCCAACATGCAATTGATGAGATTTTTTGAGGGGAGGCATGGATTCCTTCGCTGTCCACTATGTGTCCTAGAACTTCCAACTTGTCTGCGAAAGCACCGATTTTTTCTAGCTAGCATAGAATTTTGCTCTTCTGAGCCGGTCACATACCTGGCGTATGTGCCTCTCATGGTCTTGCGATGTATCCGAGAATATGAGAATGTCATCAATGTATACCCATAAAAAATGGTGTAGGAATTCGCTCAGGAGATCTTCCATTATTCACATAAATGTTGCCGGTGTGTTCATGTCCTCTTGTAGCATTACTTTGCTGACAAATCCTCCAAACGGGGTCTTAAATGAGTTGAATTTCACGCTGTCTCTGTCCACCCGTGTTTGGAAGTATGCATCACTCAGGTCAATCTTGCTTTGGAACCTTGCTCTTCTGATTCGGTTCAGGATCTGTTGTTGGTTGAGGATGGAAGGACTATCCATGATTTTGTTGTCATTTCCAAGTTTCAAATCCACCAGGGGGCGGATCCTTCTCTCTGACTCTGGTTGTACAAACATCGATGCTACTCCTGGGACTTCCTGTCATACAATCACTCCAGCTCGCAGTTTTCTGTTTATCCAGTCCATAAGCTTCTCTTTGCGTGCTTTGGGAATTGAGTATGTTGGTTGGTTTTTTAGGTTGCTTGGATCTTTTAGCCGAATATGGTGGTTAATCTTGCATACCGGGGGTAGTGTTTCAGGAACCTTGTCAGGGAACACACCCTTGTATTCTTCCAACAATGTTGCTGATGTGGCGTCAGTGACAGCGGCTCGGAGCTCCCTCCTTGGTGGTTTGCAAAGCACTCGTAGTTTGTTATCGGGAAACTCCATGGCTGTAACCCCACATCTGATAAGTACCTTATGCCTTTTTAGGAAAGGCATTCCGATTAGAGCATCATATTTTGCAAGATTTCCTACCAACATCTCTTGATTGTTCCATTTCTTTTTTCCAATTTCTATGGTCAGTCCACACTTCTTGTGGCTTGATGAGCGGTAGCCTTTTATGGCCATATTGACTGTTGAAGGTTTAGGTAGGAGGTCCGTGGGTATTCCATAGGTAGAGATAAAGGTCTTGCTAACTATACCACACCCGATGGTTGCTGTATCGACTAGAACCTTTGCTAGATGGCCCTCGATAAGGATTGTTCCTTATAGTGCGTCGCGGGGCCTCATTGCCATTGTCAGTTGCGTCCGTAAACTTTTAATTTCCACTGTGTTGATCTCAACCTCATCGTATTTGGTTGTTTCATGTGGTTTGTGCTTCCCCCTCGTTCCACGTTTTTACCTTTCCCTTTTTTGGTATAGCAGTCCTTCGCATAGTGCCCCTTCTTCCCGCATTCGAAACATGTTCCTTCATCCTGTCTTTTCTGCTTCTTATCGTTCTTAACCTTGGATTCCTTACAGTATGGCCTTTCCTTTTTTGCGCTATCATATGCGGAAGATCCCTTGCTGCTTTGTTGTTGGGGTGTGTGTATTCGGTAAACTCCTGTCTCATAAAGGATGGCATGTTTGCGTTCCGCACGTTTGACTATTTTTTCAAAGGAGTCACCTTCCTCTTCCATAGGTTCTACCTTCTGCTGTAGTCTTGGGTGCATTGATTCATATAATCTCTACCATAGGGTGTACTGCGATACCATTCCACTAGGCAGCCGACCATGATACATCAGGGGATCAGTTGCCACCAGGGTTATTCGCTCTGTCTTATTGTTTCGAACTTGTTGGATGTCTTTGAACTTCTCATAGAGTTCTTCAGTATGTTGCTAAGATTGGAATCTGTCCCTCAAGTATCTTATTATGGTGGTTCCTCATATTTTTTCCTTGCTATCATAATGGTTCATTGCCTGGTGATATGCTTCTTCTGCCTTTCCAGGACAGAAACCTCTGAAGTATGCTCTGCTTTCTTCCTTCGTTTCGTCGATGTCATGTAGGGCGAGGTATTGCAACATGGTTGTCACCTATCGGTCAAACACTTCTGGCTTCAGGTCATCTTTCTCGCCTGGGAATGTTGGAGGTAGTGGGGGCTTGACTTTGGGTGCTGTTCAACCGCCCCCTGGGCCGGGCGGCGCGGCGGATTCTCCTTCAGACATATTGTGTGCAGATTTGGCGCTTTTGTAGTTGTTTTCTGATGAATCGTCTGATGGGTCGTCTGATGAATCATCTCATGAATCTTCTGGTGAATCTTCTGGCGATTCTGGCAGGACCGATTGGTCCAATTCTTCCTTTTCGTCGTCCTTTTCCTTTGGAGATTCTGTCAGGGGACTTTCTTTCTTTGGCTGAGCAGGTGTCTTTTCTTTACTAGGGCTCAACGGGAATAGTCCAGGAAGGCTGGCTGCGGCTTTAGCTAACTCGTCCATTGACTTGCTAAAGGTTTGCGTGGCTAGATCTCGTGCTATCTGTTGTGCCGCTTCGTCGATTGCAAAGTTACTGTTGGGTCCTTGCTGTTTCTTGTGTTGCCGTCTGTTGGTAAGGCCTTCTCGTGGGCCTTGCTTCCCACTCCGAGTCTCTAACGACTCAATAGTGTTGTGTAATGGCAGAGCTAAACCTTCCTAGATTCTGCCACTCCCCACTGCTAGCTTTGGTTTGGACTCTTCGCAGGTTGATCAGGCCAGGTGCAGTTGGGTTTCTAACCACTTGCTGAGGTTAAAAAAATGTAACGTGTCCAGGCCGGGCCCTAGTCACGGAGCGGTACGGTAGGGGCAGATGGCTTCTTGATCAACAAGAAGCGAGCGCTGCTTACTAAAGGAGGCTTTGAAGGGGTGTAATAGGAGATCAAAGAAGTAACCGTTCAATCAAGTATATTTAGAATACTGTCAGTCGAAGTCTGCTGTTTCCATTGTGGAAATCAGCGGTCTTTAAATACAACTTATCTCTCATCTCTAGTATGAGTGATATTTCAAAACATTGTGTGTATCAACCAATAGCATACAAAACAATACAAGTATCAAGCAATACTGTGAAACCAAACATAAAACCTTGTGTGTATCAACCGATAGCATACGAAACATTAAGCTAGTACCCGTACCAGTTACAAACAGAGAGTTCTGCGAAACCTATAGATTACTCCTAAAAAAGATAAAGAAACCAGGAGAGATGTATGTGGTTAACAGGGAGAAAAGCCAAGCAGGACCAATCACCCACACAGTGCAAGCAGTGATGGAGATAGAGTCGCATCACAAAGCCATGGCATTCCAAGTACTGCATTTGTAAAAGCATAATGCTATACCAGGAATACCTAGGCTAAAATGACACAATCGAAATATCAATTAGGAAAAAGGCCAAATCATCTTCAACAGCAAACTATGCAGACAGGGGTATCAGGAAACTTCCCCAACAAGTGAAACGATCTCCAAGGAACAAGCAATATGAGAATACTGGAGAACACAGATCCTCCACATGGCCAGCAAACACGAAGAAATGATCCCTCAAGATAAAGGCATAAGAGTACAAGTGTTACACTTGGATATCAAGTAACCAATATGAGGATCCATGAAGGCTGCAGGTCATGACCTGTACCATACAAAAGATGCAGCAGTCCCCACGTGGGGACATACAATGATACCAACGGGAATTGCAGTAGGACTTCCTAAAAGTACCTACACATGACTTGCTCTAAGCAGTGGTATGGCCCACTGCCATATGATTATGACAGGTGCTGGAGTGATAGATGCGGACCATAGGAGTGAGGTGCAAGTCCTACTAATAAACCTGAAGGACAAGGACTATATGATGCAAAAAGGGGATCACATAGTACGGAAGATTATCAAAAATATCGATACGAGAGAACTGCGAGAAGTGCAGAACCTGGACAAGATGGAAAGAGGTGAGGAAGGATTTGGCACTACTAGGCGAGGAGCCCTGAAAGATGACACTCCCACTGAAATGACAAAAGAGAAACCCCTGAGCATACCTTCATATCAGCAAAGGCCTTTAGTCAACTCTACAGGAGAGGGGAAAAGACAGGAATCCTCAAATTGGAAGAAGAAGAAGATGGACCAATGATCACAGAGGTGTCAACGATTAGTACACGACTAGCAGTGAAGGAATAAGACAGGAAGAAGAAGATAACTCTGAGGCAACTGGTCCCAAAAGAATATTATGATTACCACAAGGTATTCAAAGAAAATAAAAGAAAGGATCTTCCCAAACACTAGAGCGAAGATTACCAGATTAAGCTAGAGGAAGGAAAGGCGGTGCCTTTCATGAAACTGTACCCATTAAGGGCAGAGGAACTGAAAGTGCTAAGAGAATACCAGCAATAGAATCTGGAATAACAGTAGATCAGACCATTGTCCTCCTCGGCGGGGATACCCATCCTGTTCGTTAAGAAGAATGATGGGAAACTGAGACTCTTTGTGGATTTACAGAGACTGAACACAGTATCACGGAAGAACAGATACCTTCTGCTATTGATTGATGCAGCTTTGGTCCGACTAGGATGAGCCAGATACTATACCAAGTAGATATCAAGGATGCATATCACAACATAAGAATAACTTAAGGGGACGAATGGAAGACAGCTTTCAGGATGCGATATGGACTATGTGAATATTTAGTCTTGCCCTTTTAGTTATTAAATGCACTAGCAACATTCCAAGGGTGGATCAACTCCAAGACAAGGAAATACCGCGATGTAGGCTGCATTGTCTACCTAGATGATACACTTGTCTATTCAGATAACATGGAGCAACACTACCGAGATATCCGGAATGTTGTGCAACCATTACCAGAAGTCAAGGTCAAACTAAAGTCTTCGAAATTCGACTTCCATACGCACGAAGTTGAATACCTAGGATTTATGGTCAACCTTGAAGGAGTAAGAGCTGAATGAGTCAAGACGGTAGCTATTAATAACTGGAAGACATCCAGGAGTGTTAAGGGGGTCTAAAGCTTCGCGGACTTCAGCAACTTCTACTGAAGGTTGATCGAGGGATTTAGCTGGGTGGCTAAGCCCCTCTATGATAGGACAGGAAAAGAAATCAAATGGGAGTGGGGAGAAAAAGAACAATAACCATTGGACAATATAGGAAAGCACTTTACTATGACACCGATACTACAGCACTTGGACCACTCACTCCCCATCATGATCAAAACAGCTGCATCCAACTATGTTGGCTCCGGTATTCTCTCACAATAAGGCGAAAACAGATTATGGAGACCGGTCACATTGTGATCAAAAACAATGTCAAAGGCAGAACAAAACTAGGACATTTGCGACAAAGAACAGTTAGCCATCATTCAGGGACTCAAAGACTAGCAGAAGTACATGCTAAGATGTCAACACGTGATCCATGTTACCATAGACTACAAGAACCTTCTAGCATTTACTACCACCAAGAAACTCAATGGATGAGAGATCAGACGGAGCAAGACATTAAGCCAATACCTTCTCCAAATCAAATACTGACCAGACAAAGAAGGAGGAAAGCAGGAGGCATTGACACGAAGAACTGAGGACTTTCCCGACAAAGAAGAAATATAGTCACAATGACAAAGAATACTTCTTGCAAAGGAAAAGCATTTTCTGAAAACAGAAGATAAAGATATTGAATACGAATCCCTGAATAAAATAAGTATAGAAACGATCAATGATAAAGAATATGAAGAAAGAATAAGAAGAAGCATGACCAGCAAGTGGGATATCAATGAGATAATAAAGGCCTTGAAGAGAGGCCTGAAAGAAATGAAAAATATAGCCTTAGGGCTATGCCTGAAAGAGAACCGATACCTAAACTACAATAACAAGATAAAGCTCCCAGACAAGGAAGCCTTGTGAATGGAAACAATGAGAAGAAATCACGATATCCCACAAGTGGGACAAAGTGGAACCACGAAAATGACTATTGATCCAGAGATTATACTACTGGCCATCAATGCATGATGATACTAAAAGATATGTAAACAATTGTGACCTATGTCAATGAATGAAAACAGTTAAACACACACCCTCTGGGCTGCTCAGACCTCTCTAAACTCCTGGAATACTATGGCAATCCATAGCCATGGACTTTATTGCAGGACTGTCTGAATTGAATAGTCATAATACTATATAGATTATTATTGACTGACTTACAAAAATGGCATACTTTATACTGAGCAGAAGGGATATGATGGTACCACAATTCTTCAACTTGTTTAGAGACTAAGTCTTTAGACTCCATGGCCTGTCCAAAGATATTACTTCCGATAGAGGATCACTATTTACCTTGGAGGTATGGAGAGAGATCACACAATAGTTAAGTGTCAGCTGACACTTGAGTACAGGCTTCCATCCGCAAACAGATGGACAGACTGAATGAATAAATACAATATTAGAACAATATCTGTGACCCTACGTCAACTACCAACAGAATGACTGGACAGAATTCTTATCTAGGCTGGAATTCACACACTGCAATAGATGACAAGAGATGATAAAGACTGCACCCTTCTTTACAAATTACAGATACCACCCATGGTTTGGTCTGGCAGAATACTAAGTGCTAAGAAAGATAATGAAGGTCAATGATATGATAAAGATGCATGAAATCTTATGAGACAGAATGACTCTAGCACAAATGAGTCAGAAGGAAAAGAGCGATAAGGACGGAAAGCCAGACCTGAACCTTACAGTCGACGACACGGTGTGGTTGATACCATGCAATATCAAGACTACAAGACTATTGAAGAAGCTAGACTACAAGAAACTTGGACCATTCAATATCATTGAACAGGTTGGACTACAAGCATATAAACTCAACCTTCCTGCCTCAATGAAACAAACTCATCCAGTATTCTACACCAGCCTCCTGGAACCCTACTAAGAAAACTCTGTTCCCTCAGAGAGAAAACTTCCACCTATGCCTATTCATTTAGACGGAGAAGACAAATACGAACTCGAAGAAATAATCGACTCTCGCTTACACTATGGTAAACTTCAATACCATGCTAAGTGGACCAGTTATTCCCCTAACCATGACCACAAGTGGTATCCAGCCACAAACCTTACGAACACTAAAGATGTCCTCCTCCTCTTCCACCAATGCTACCCATGGAAGCCAACAGCTAACAGTCCGCACAGAGGAGGAAGAAAATAGTTGGGTGGTGGTTGAAGACCATACTGCATTTGAGCAGAACATGCTATAAGCAGAAAAAGAAGTGGAGGAGGGAGTGGCATAGAAAATGGAACACCGGAAGAAAACCTGAACGGCGTGCAGAAACAATGACTACACAATACACAGAGATGCTAAGGAACGACAATGGTGATGGCCAAGGGAGGCCACCAAGACAAGAGACACTGACAGTGACAGGGGGTGGGTGAACTCCTGGAAAGAGCAGACCTGGGAGGGGGAGGCCTCAGCTACCCCAACTGGGCCAAAACACCTCAAAATCAACTAGCAGAACTGCATGGGCAGGTTCTGCCCCTACCACCGATGACAAGAAAGAGAAGCAGCCCAACAAGCTCAAAGGATAGAGCCCTGGGAGAAGAGGGGGCAAAAAGTTTCTTTGGAGCCTAAGGACATCCTACATAAAATAATCAAAGCATAGGACAAAACCATCACCAGATGAAAGGAAATGATAAATGACCTCCAGGAAAGGACCAAACGACTGAGATGGACGGTACGAGGATTGGAGAAAGAAAACAAAATAGTGAGAAGGTAAGAGGAGAGAACAAGCCCCAAGAGAAGGGCCCAGCGGGAGATTGAAAAATGGTTGTTGGAGGAATACAACAACAGTAGGAACCATCAGCTGTGAACTCACAAGTATGCAGCAATCATGGAGGAAAGAAAGAGGAGGAGGAGGTAAAGGTATCCTCAGGGACTGAGAAGATGGGAGAGAGGAGCTAATGTTATGATCTAGCTAGAGGAGCGCTAGCTAGTTGATAGAAGCGAGGAATAGGTTTCACACATAGCCTTATTTAGGGGTCATGGGAGTTAAGTTATGTTTCATGTACATGACCTCATTAGTAGGTCACCTGGGTTGATTTATGTTTCCATTGGATTTATGTTTCACACATGATGTCATTTAGAGGTCATGGGATTGTTTTATATTTTGTGCACATGACACGATTGGGTTATATAATGTTATAATTGATTTTGCACCTGACCTCACTCGAGGATTAGGGCCAGGTTAGGGTTATGATAAGAGGCCCATATAAAGGCTGAGTTTTCACAGATAGGTTAGCTCTTCATGCAACCATCTACTGTTATTTCCTCTCTTTTACTTTACAATCTTTGCAATACAAAAACCTTTATGCTTCAACCTCTCAGCCACACAGGCAAGACATAGAGTCAATAACCTAACCGCTACATGGAGTAAGTTAGACATATAAATACTGAGACTCTCAGCACTGGTGAGAAACCAATTCTTAAGTGAGAATACTAAGATAGGGCCTAAAGACTCAAGGAGCCCTTGGACACAGCGCAGAGTAGTTTGGAGGAAGAAGAAGGTCATTACCAGTCGTGAGTACAATGAGTAGTGGGAAATCGTAACCCTATCCCAGACTGTTAAGCTCTTCTCTTATTTCCATAACTCGATTCCCCCTAGACCCTATGGTCCCTGGGCTTGGACAGATATCTTTGGTGGAAATCCTGAATAGCCTGTAAGCCTGTCCCCTCTAGCATCCCATAATGCCTCCACAAGTTCTCCTCAGCTCTATAGCCTTCCCATAAAACCAGGTACTAGACAAAGAGCAATGGAAATTTTGTCTTTGATTCATCATACTGTCAGGTGTCTACTACAGCTTCAATAACCTAACTTGGCTCATTGTCGACAAGCTCTAGGGTAGGGATATGCTTGATCCTACGTGATTCTGGATCCTTGTAATATGGTTCCAGCAACACGACATTGAAAACTGGGTGGATGCTCCATCTGGTGGGTAATTGAAGCTCGTATCCTCAGGTACGCACTCAATATTTGAGCACGAAGGGGCCAAACATCCAGTGGTCCAGCTTCTCCATTGGACACTTGGTATGGATGTTCCTTCAGCTCAATATCACATGGCCTGCTTTCTTAGCCTGCCCAGAGGCCACACCCTCTAAGGTAACATGGTCCAGTGATGGTAGACCTTTCTGTCTATGCCATTTCCATTGCCTTTTCTATGCCTCTTGAATTCTTTCTGGAATCTCTTCCCAGGTTTCTTCCTATTCCTTAACCAAGAGCTTACAGCCAGGATATATCTCTTGATTATTAGACACCATGTGCGACAAGTTTGTCCATGGATTAAATGTGTAGTTGATTTCAAATAGCGACAACTTGGTAGATTCTGATGTTGAGGTATTGTAGGTGTACTGCATAAGGGGTAGTAGTGAAACTCGATCATCCTATTGGTAGGAATGGTAGCTATGCCAGTACTGCTCCAGTGTCAGATTGACCCTCTTGGTTTGCCTATTGGTCTCTGGGTGGAATATAGTCGAAACATTTAGTTTCACTTGCAACTAGTACATCAGACTTATCCAGAACTTGGATGTAAATCAGCTATCTCAGTTAGAGATGATTGACTTCAGGAGTCCATAAAGGTGCCAAACTTTCTTCAGAAATATTAGTGCAAGCTCATTGACTGGTACCTCGGTGGTCAGGGGTATGAAGTATGCCATTTTCGAAAATCTGTCCATGATGAGCCAGATCTTGGTATACTCTTCCTACTCTGGCAGTGCCACAATAAAGTCCGTTGAGATCGCTGTCCAGGGCTGTATAGGAATGTTAATAGGTTCTAACAGAGCAAAATTCTTGTCCCTGATGGACTTATT
Source organism: Tuber magnatum (assembly GCA_003182015.1). Taxonomy (NCBI): domain Eukaryota; kingdom Fungi; phylum Ascomycota; class Pezizomycetes; order Pezizales; family Tuberaceae; genus Tuber; species Tuber magnatum. The sequence goes on from PYWC01000053.1 coordinate 1,222,479, forward strand.
TCTTTGTTATGCACTATAGGTTCATATGCAGTCGGTGATGTACTCCTCCATCTTAGACCAATAGTAGTTAGCACTAACCCTACTAATAGTCTTGTAAGACCTAAAGTGCCCCACGAGATGGAAGTCATGTTCAGCCTCCCTGATTGTCCGCTTCAGATTGTGACTCTTGCAGACATACCACTTGTTCTTGTACAGGAGTAGGCACCTTTCCATTGTGAAATGCCAGTTGACCTCCTTGTTACCAGCAGTCGTTGTCTTTAGAATTCTCACGTATTCCTCATCCTGTTCTCTCGCTACCTGCAGTTGATCCAAAAACAAAGACTGTTGCAGAAAATCTTGGCATACTCACAACACCTCTGGTTGCAAGATGTCCCCTTTCTAGCTTACAACCCACTGCCCAGGACAAAAAAATGACTGTGGCCAAAGATTACTCTCCCCTTCAAGGTAGTAGTCCCTATACTGTGACCAAGCATTGGCCTTCTTATTCAACCACCCTTCTTGGTGAACTACCTTGAAGTTAAACAGTTGCAGGAACCCAGCCTACCAGTACTGCCTATGGTTGATGACCTATGTACTATTCAGGTACTCCAAATTCTTATAATCTGTGTAAATCACCGATTGGTCTGTTACCGAGTGTAGCAGATGATCCCATTCCTTGAATGCCACTATGATACTAGTCATCTCGTTGTTATGAACATCATTATTAATCTCCACTAGATGAAACCTCTAGTTGTGATAGGCCACTGGATGCCACCCCTCATCCTTGCTAAACTGTAGGAGGACAGCTCCTAATACAAAGTGACTAGCATAGGTTTCTAGCCAAGTTGCCCATCCAGAGTCAAAATGTCTTGGATAGGTTTGGATATAAATACTTCCTTCAAATTATTAAAGGCCAGCTCCTAAGCAGGTATCCATTCCCATTGGACATTCTTCTTTGTTAGATCTGTTAGAGACTTTACTATCTTGCTAAACCCTTCTATGAACCGACGATAGAAGTTGGCAAAGCCTATAAGCTTGGTACATCATCAACACAGGTTGCCACTGCCCAATTTCTAATTGTTTGCACCTTCTCCAATAGCATAGAGATCCCTATATCAGAGATCTTGGATCCTAGGAATTCAACTTCCTATTAGTGGAATCTGGACTTCTTCATACTTACACACAGTCTTGTTTTCCTTAATTTTTCCATCACACACCGCACAAACACCACATGTCCCTCCATAGTCTCAGAGTAGATCAGGGTGTCATCCATGTATGCACTGACTGCTTCATCTAAGAGGTCATGAAAGATCTCATTTATCATGCTCTGGAAAGTTGCCTGTACATTACATAACCCAAACAGCATGACCGAGTATTTGTATAGTCCATATCTAGAATAGAAGGCAGTCTTCCATTCCTCACCTTCTGCTATTCTCAGCAGCTGGTAGCCATTTTTCCGGTCCAACTTAGTGAACATTATGGCCTTTTCTAGTCTGCCTTGGAGTTCATGGTTCAAAGGTCGACAGTATTTACACTTAACTGTGATCTTGTTCAGCCCTCGGTAGTCTATTACCAACCTTAATGTGCTATCCAGCTTTGGCACAAAGGGGACAGGGGCTGCTTCAGAGGAACTAGATCACCATAGCTTTCCAGTTCATGGCATCTTGTTGAGATATTCACTGAGTGTCTTAAGCTCCTTTTCTGATAACAGATAGATAGGCCTGAATGGAGGTTGGGTCCCAGACTGCAACTTGATTGTATGGGCATATTTCAACTGCTCCAGTAGAGACTCAATCAGCTTTTGACTGAAGATGTCCCCATGGTCTTTATACTCTGGGAGTAGCTTGACCATAATGTCTGCACCTTCTTTGTCTGAGGATTGTACAATTTCTAACCAGTACACATTACTAGGGTTTTCAGCTATTAGCTCTGTGTCAGTCATGATTGTCAATCGCCCCTGCTCTGCTAGTCAATTAGCCTTGCAGAAATCAGAGTACTAGGTTAGTGATCCTGTTTTCCAGTTTTTGGCAGAGTTATAGTCCTTCAGCCATGACATTGGTAGGTACCTGTCCATCTTTGTGCGCGACAATCTGCGACCTCAAAGTGTATCCCATTCTGGTGGTTGCCTATCCTCATATCCAATGACCTAGTATAGTGCAGACCTGACCCAGGAATATGATTACTCCTTGCATCACTTATTGGCACATGTACCTTTCACCGTACACAATATGCCTGAGTCTGTTTGACCTATCTGCTACTAAGCACTGGCCCAGTTGCTCCACTATCAAGTAGCAGGAGTGCTTCTACATATACCTGTTTAGCTCCAATCTTCCAGTCTACCTTCACTCATAGATAAATAGACTGGGTATGATGAGGCAAGTTGTCATATTTCTGCCTCTTCACTTATCTTAGAGACTTAGTCCTCTTGGCTTAATAATTTTAGTCTCTTGCTTTTCGACACAAGGGTGGCTTCAATGGGTCAGTAAACGTTTAAGAGATTGGAGTTCAGTTTATCAGAATTGCTAGGGTATTTACTATCATGCTAGCATGGTTTTGGATACTAAACCCTCTACAGGTAAACTTGGAAATAACTCTTTTCTATTTCATTAAGTCCTGCCTGAACCAGTTCCTCTTGTACTAAGGATAACAAATTTCCCAAACTTGGTAGAGGTCTGCTGTTTGACCGGTTCCAAGGGAAGCAACATAGTACTTCCCAAATGTCAAGTAGCTGCTCTAGTGAGACCTCACCCAGCTTCAACCAAAACAATGTCCTAAGACCCGCCTATCCAGCCAAGGAACTCCTGAAAGAAATAGTTGTAACTAGGACAAAGAAAGTAACTAGAAACCCAATAAAGGAAGATAAACCAGTCCATCCCACGCAGCCCACAACACCTATCTGCCAACACCCCCTAGGTGTAGTCAGTACCATGCTCGTCATTACAGGAGAGAGGTACTTACCCATGCCTGAACACCTTCCTTGGTTCTCTCTGTCCCTCCTTCATAGGTCTATAGCGACTGGTCACCAAGGTTACACCTTAAGCAGAATACGTTCTTACATATTCCGAGTCATCACTATCAACCTCCATGATCTGGGGTGATACCTATCGGACTTCAAGCATCTTAGACAAGGTAGCCAGAAGTGGTCCTTCAATACGCTCTAGCAGCTCATCCATACCTGAAAGCTCACTTATCAGAGCTGACCGTTATAATGCACGAGCCTGTTTGGATAAACTAACGACTGGAGACGCCATGGTACACTTTCTCCAGAAGTGACAAGTTTGTCCGCACTTGGTGCACTGGTTGCGCTTTCTTGAACATTCAGTCAAAGTCGATGGGATTTCTTTATACACTATTGTATACCCAGAAGTTACCAGCTTTGCCTGTTTCCCGGCATTCAAATTAGTAGGTTTGGCAGACCTCTGGTTCTGTCTGCCTGAACCTTTTTCCTTCTTTTTAAAACTTCTCAAAGTCAACAATCTGTCTTCCTTCTTGTCATTTGGCTGAGAACATTAGATTGGGTGGACAACACACTTACTAAGCCCCTTGTTGTCTTCCAGCATATGCCCAACTTTTTGAAGAAGATCAAAATACTCTTTCAAGTTTGTTCAATGGGGCTCCTTGAGTGCCCAGGCATTCCAAACCTCTTGCGTAATGCCTAACCGTACCTTATCCTGTACCTGGACTAGATCTATATAGCAAAGCTTATACATGTAGTCAATTATCTTGTCCAGGTACTTGCCAATGTGATGTGGCTTCATCACAAGATCTCGCCACTCAAGAAGGGATTAGTCTCGTTCTCTTTGATCACTGCCAAAACTTGATTCAAGCTGTTTTCAGAATCCTTACCAAGTTTACAAAGGGTTGCTGTCATTTACTGGAACACCAGTCCTCTTGGCTGCTTCCTTGTTAATATGCCTATGCAACCCTGGGTATCACGCCTGGGTAGAGCTCTCTGGAAGGGGGATCACCAAGTTTACGTTATCCATGTCGGTTAACCCACAATCTGCAAAGTCTTCAAACCTCACCTCTACTAAGATCAAGAAGCTCACAAGTTCTGTAACCTTACCCTTGAATGGAGGGATACCACTCAGCTTTTGGCGCATATTCTGCCAGTGCCTCGGCGCAGTCCTGGAAGCCACACTGTACTCTGCAGGGCTCTCGCTCACCTCTTAGCTGAGCAGTCGAAGCATCACTTCTTTTTACTACTCCACTTGCTGTCACGATCTGGCTAGAGGAGCGCTAGCCAGGTGACTGAAGCAAGGAACAGGTTTTGCACATGATCTCATTTAGAGGTCATGCAGTTAAATTGTTCTTTCATGTACATAATCTCGTTAGCAGGTCATGGGGCTCGTCTATGTTTGATTGTATTTTGTACACGATGTACAGTTGACGTCATAGGTAGAGTCTAGGCTGGCGGATAAGACTTACCAGCACGGCAGACTCGTTTATGTTTCATGCATAACCTCATTAGAAGGTCATGTGGCTCGTTTATACTTTTGATTTATATTGCATTTGATTTATGTTTTCACACATGACGTCGTTTAGAGGTCATAGTATGTTTTATGTTTTGCACATATGACTTATTTGAGTCCTATGATAATATGAATAATTTCGCACCTGACCTCGCTTGAGTATCAGGGCTGGGTTAGGGTTGAGGGAAGAGGCCTATACAAAGGCCAGGTTTTTACTAATAGGTTAGCTCTTCACGCAACTATCTACTGTTACTTCCTATCTACTATTTTACACTCTTTACAATACAAAAACCTTTATGCTCCAAACCTCTTCGCTGGGCAGATCAACCATCGAGTCAAGAACCTATCCGCTATGTGGATCCAGTTAACAGGATAAAGCGCAATACTCTCAGCACTGGTGAGAAACCCATTCTTAAAGAAGAATACTAAGTTTGGGCCAAGAGACTCGAGGAGCTCTGGGATACAGCGCAGTGTACTTCGGGAGAAGAATAAGGTCATTGCCCGTCTCGAGAATACAAGTGGTAGGAAACCGTAACACTTGTTCCAATGAACACCCATGTAATGAGTTAGGTTAGGTAGGGAGTCACCATCATCACCACTATCACAGCCATCATGATCAGAGTCACCAGGATTGCCTCTAGCCCTAGTCATGGCACCTGCACCACCCACAGCATCAGCAAAAAAGATTCTCCCTTATATATTATCTAATATCTTCCTGTAGTGGCTAACAGGTCTTCCTCTCCCTCTATGTCACATACATCACTTAATATTATATCATGCCAGAACCCCATTGTGCTTCTGTAAGGCTTATTTATACCTTGCATTGGTCCTGTAGCCATCGCGGGTTCTTCTGCCTCCCCATTGCCCCATTATATTTCCTGTGTCCGCTGACCCCCCAATATCTTTACCCCTTTTCTGCAATCAGTGTTGTGACGTTGAAAGGTATCTATCCGGACTAGCATGGCCAGATAAACCTCACCACACTTTCAGCGCCTTGCTTTGTAACGACCCAGCATACATGAGCTATGGCAGCTGGGACCTACACCCATACAGGTAGCCAGGAGGCGAACGGGTAGAAACTGGCAGGCAAGGAAGACCTTGACCTACAGAGACCCGAGGGCCCAGGCTCCGAGATGAACAGAACTAGCTTGCAAAGATACTTAGGTGCTTGGATACACACGGGAGTGGTGTTAGCGCACTTAGGGACCTCTGAAGGGGCAGTTACTCAGCCATGCCAGGTAACTGGGCAAAGGTCAGAGAAGTCTATCTCCGGCGGCGGAATAGACAGGGTAACAGGGTAAAGTCCCCTTGTCTACCAGACAAGGTTACCCTACCCTCAGGCCCAGGTTACCCTGCCAAAAGTCCTGGGTTACCCTACCATTGAATACAAAGTCCCAGGAGGAGTTCGGGAAAAATGACCAGAATGTTTGTCACGCAAAACCAAGCACAACACTGGAATCTGGGGTTCCGGGTGATGCTATTGGGCGCGCTACACAGCTCCGAAGAAGCTGTAAATGGGAGACATTATTCCTATCATGCTCCTCCGGCCCCGTCTTGAGGCCCGGACGTCATGGGCAAATGGGCATGTAGTTGTGCGCAGTCTAGCAAAGAGAGATCTTTGGAAACCTGCTTGCAATACCATATACGTCGCTGCCGTCCAGTCGACCGTAAGCTGTTCACAGGATATGTAAGGGGGCATAGGGTGGAAGGTGGAGTACCTCCTCCAAGCTCTTTGGAGTAAAACGGACCAAAGCCGACAGAGTTAATGGGAGTTAACCGTGGGGGTCCCGAAGGTAGTCCCGGGTGGTGCCGGTGCGAGTGGGAACCTTTTACACCTACCAAGCCCGTACGTGCTCCCAATGCTATAGGCTCTGAAAGGGAAGTGCAGAGACACTATAAGCATGATTCCTACTACAGGTATGGTGCATCCGAGGTAGTGGTCATGGGTAGCGCCTATTGGAGCACTACAGGACCACCATCTCCTGTGGAAGACACCAGAAGCCCGAGACTCGTAAATAGTAGATCGATAAACTGCTCACGGTAGCTTCCGGGGTCATGTAGAGATCATTGCACATGGGAAGAGTGTCATAAGTAGTCCTGTTCATTGGGTGTGTTGACCGTTAGCCACTGGCAAGGCACCGATGTGAAGAGGTTTTCACTGCGGCGGTCCACTTGAGAATAAGCCGCACAAACGATACTCGCATGAGGTGAACGGCGACTAGAGTGTGTCGACACTTGCATGCCCGTAAGGGGTGCTAGGAGATGGGTCGGACCACCCTTAGCGGAGAAGGGTGTGCTCGAATAGTTGGAGTAAACTGATAGGGGAGTTTCTGACATAAGATAAAGCTACTTGAACATCTATGCGAGAACTCTCCTACTCCAACAATCAATCCTCTCGAGACCTTAATTGCGTGAAGCATCAGGCTTAACGATATTAAGTTTTACCGTTTACTTTACTCTTACATTGTGGGAAGCTTTAGCGATAAGTTTGAAGTTGTTCGGTGCAGTCACACACTTGGGATCCATCTTCCTAGGGGAGCCCCCGTTACATGCTTTTACTGGTCATTCCCCGTAACCTTGTCTTTCCGTCCTGGCCCTCATCTCCCTAGGGACTCTGTCCATGCCCAGCAACCCTCTACACATTCCACTGTTCTTTGTGGTCACTCCCTGCTCTTCATTACTGCACCATAGTTCCTTACCCCACTTATCTTACGATTTTCGGTATTCTTGCACTATAATCTGTCTCCAATAGTCCTTGCTTTACCTCACTAGCCCATTCACGCTTAAACCTTTCTATTTCTGCACGCCTTTCTTCCTTTGTTCCCTTGTTCGGCTCATTTATATTTTACTGTAGAGGTTTAAGCCTATTATAAAGATATATTCGGCTACAATCTTTCAATATATTCCATTAAATGTCTCTAAATAAATTATCTTATTTACATACCAGTGGCTATTCTAGCTCCTGCAGACTCTGCAACCGAATGTGCCATTCCCATGATATGTTTGATACTTACTACAATTTGTGTTGTTGCTGATCTCTTTCCCGTCCCTAATGTGATGGTAACCAGTCTGGTAATATCCCTAATTTTCACGGAATTGTCAACGTAAAGCCTATCTGCAAGTCCAAGCCGGTCAACGGAGCCTGTAATAATATTGCGAACCTTCAAAACCAATAGCAAACAAGCTGGATAGAGTCCCCCAAGTGCTCCATAGATGTTTACATTGCCAGAATCCACCCATACCCAATCATTCCTACTATATCCTGTCGATTTCCAGAGCTGTGTTCCTGTACCACGGAGAATGTGCCATGTGAGCTCCTTTGAGTCCTGAATGTCTTCTGCCGGAACACGTAATATATGGCCGATTTCAATTGTGAACTTGCGAATAGAGTCTTCGTTGAAAGTGTTTTCTCCGGCTGATTTCTGCCAATAATAATCAACTATGAGTCCTGGTAAATCTTTTAACAATGGTTCAAACCGTGCGATTTCATCAACAATTGGTGTAAGCCCCTCTGGTCATCTAATTGCCGATCTGATATGCCACTTGCAAGCTCTACTCCTGTGTTCATCGCATATAGGCCACGCAATGTGAGCATTGACATTTATTTCGTGAATTTTGAAGCTGTTGAGTCTGGCATAAGTCCGTAGTATCTCATAGGCGGCATCATTCTTGTTCAACAGTCTATAGCCCTCCTTGACTATGGTCTTATGGCTGCTCTCCCCTGACTCAGTAGAATAGATTTGGATGTTTCTGTTACGGTTTCCTATTACTCGTTATACTCGCGACAGGTAACGACCTCCTTTCTTCTGAACCGCGCTGCACTGTATCCAAGAGCTCCTTGCGTCTCTTGACCCTAACTTAGTATTCTCACGTAAGAATCGGTTTCTCACCAGCGCCGAGAGTATCGGTCTCTTGATCTTGCTTATCTATCCATGCTGCGGATAGGTTCTTGACTCTATAGTGGATCTGCCTAGCCGGAGTGTTTGGAGCATAAGGTTTTTGTATTTGTAAAGTAGTAGTAACGATTGATAGATAGATGGTTGCGTAAAGAGCTAACCCATCTGTGAAAGCCCGGCCTTTATATAGGCCTCTTCCCGCAACCCTAACCCTGCCCTGATCATCAAGGGAGGTCATGTGCGAAATCCTGCATGACGTTATCTGAGTCGAACACGTTATGTGCGCAAACATAAAAACATCCCATGACGTCTAAACGACGTCATGTCCGAAATCATAAATCAAACGCAATATAAATCAAACGTATAAACAAACCACATGACCTACCAACGAGGTCAGGTGGGAAACTTAAACGAGTCTGCCTTGCCGGCAAGCCTTACCGGCTGGTCTGGACTCTCCTCATGACGTCAACCGTATGTCATGTGGGAAATGCAATCAATATAAACGAGCCCCATGACCTGCTAATGAGGTCATGTGCATAAAAACAATCTAAACATAAGCAAGCCCCATGACCTTCTGACGAGGTCACGTGCGTGAAAGAATAACTTAACTGCATGACCACCAAATGAGGTCATGTGCGAAACCTGTTCCTTGCTTCCGTCACCTGGCTAGCGCTCCTCTAGCCAGATCGTGACAGTTTCCAAACCGCTGTATATGGTCTCCAAAATGACTTAATAGGTGTATCATAATGAAGTTGAAATCGACATCCTCACCATATATATCTCCCACTACACCCACGAGCTCTGGACGCTGTTCGTCCGCAATGTGCCTCTTTGAGACACAGTGATACCGGAAAGTCGATGTTGATTGAGTATATGCCTGGTTGCACTCCGTATTTTCAAGATTATCTCTCGTACCTTTCAGGCTGTCAACTTATTTTTCCGATAGTCTTTAAAGGCATCTTTGTGATCATGAAAGGCTTTGAGGTACCACGCAAGGTATAAAACCGTCTCATCGGTATGACTTTTATATTGTACCATAAGCGTGAAGTTGACAATTGATCGAACACAAGCTAGCACCCGGGTAAAGATTTGATGTTCAGAGGCACTGGGACGACGTAGTGCGGTGGCAAAACATGGCAAGAGAACTTTAACCAAATTTCTCATTTCTTAGCCAGTCCATTGCAAAACTCTACTGCATTCTTTATTGGGTGATGAGTATCCGGGATAGGCTGCCAGACTCTTCCAAATGGCATCAAAAGTCTCCAGTCTCTTGTACTTCTTGGGAAATCCAATTACCCACTTCAGGAGATTTGTTTCGAATATTTCGAGGTAGATGATGTGTACGATATCTGGTTTTGGCAAGCAGGATTGATCAAGGTTAGAAATTTCCCAAAAGACACTTGGAAGCAATCTAAACCTGAGACTAGTCAAATCTTCGCCAGCTTCTCTATCCCCATTGCAATATCTGCTGAAATGTGTTCGACTTCGTGTGTAATCCCGTTTAGCTGCAGAATATCCCGTATAGACTCCCAACTGATTTGGTGGAGTCTCACAAACCGTACATTGGTTCTGCTGAATTCCATGCAAAGTAACATTTTCCAAATGATCCACAATCCATGCTGCAAGACGTGAAAAACATTTTCGAACCTTGCCATCAGCATGTTCAACCTCAATTCCGGCTTGTGCAATAGTATTTAATGGAGCAAAAATGGCCTCTATAAGCTGACAAAGAATATCATTGTTCACTTCTCATTGTTGCAAATCTTTTGACGCTACTCGGAGCATCTTTGGTGGGACAGGCAAAAGTGCTAATAAGACGGGCGCATGCTTGGATGATTTATTTCTCATTTTTGACAAGATATTGCCGATAGTCAGGTAAACTGGCCAGACTTTTTTATCTCCTGAGAAGTTCATAAGAAACGTAACATCTGAAGAACAAATTATCGGTACAAGTGTTGCTTCTTTGGGTAAACTAACCATTTTATATTCTTAGTACAAATATGCCAGTACTTCCTTACAGTCTATTCAGACCTTAGAATGTCCAATTGTGACTTACCTGAGTCTCCCACCTCCAATTAGCTGTATCCATCTCCGAATCCACCCTCCCAGGAGGTATTTCCCTATTCCATTCCTATATTGGGGCATAAACCATGTTCTGTGCAAAGTATTTTTGACTGAGAAGGAATTTGACACAATCAATAGGATTGCAGTAAAAAAAATATCTGTATGGACGAAGGAACCTCCATCCGAGATCCGTCCTCAAGGTCCTGTTACATGTTAGTTAAATACCTTATACAAATGGATCTACTTACAAGCTCATCAAATGATACCAAGTCCTCTTTCTAACTTTTCATTCCCCAGGCTGATTCTAGCTCATCAACGGCACGAAGGAGATGGTAGACAGACTTAATCATGCTCTTCTCCGGTCTTAAATCCTTCTTGAAAAACCTGTCAATATGCTCTTTAGGTACTTTTGCTTCTATAAACCATTGGGCAGGTTTGAAGTCAGATTTGTTTTGAAAGGGTTCCCATAGTTCAGCTGCGGCCTTTTCGTGCTGTACCATGTGACGGAGAACTCTCCCTGCAGTGTTGTGATTTACTGCTGGAGGCGATTCATTGAACTCAATAAAACCTCCTTCACTCTCAGAGAGGTCGAGACTCTGAATATCAGAATCTACTTTACTCTGATCTGATTCCAGCTTATAATCTACCTCTGAAAGATCAATTGAATCGAATGGTTCATTTGCTTCCAGAAATAGATCTAGGGGTTGCGGTTTTTCTTTGATCGCTTGTCATACAATCTTTTTAGGCTGTATAAAGGTTGGGTGCTCCGTTTTGATATGGTTTGTGTACCATGTACTTGACTTGTATCCTTTTGTACAGTATGGACATTGTGACTCCTGTACCATTTTATAAAACTATCATACTAGATCCCCTAATTAGCTTGGTTGAAGTGCATAAATGACGAACAAAAATCAATAGTCTCAACCATACCTCTCGCTTGGAAATTAGATAGAGTACACTATATCTTCGAATAACAATATAGTGCCAGTTTGTACTGAAGTTCTGTCCAAATGTGACATTGTTCAGTAGTATTATCCTCAACTATCCTCCCTGCTCGCACAAGTACTTCCCTGGTTGTCCACCCCTTTGTGCACTCGGGACACAACCCAACTATTTAGCACTATTCCTAATTTGTACCCACCCCTGGGCTGGTCCACCGTTGTGTCATACAATGTATCATGAAAAATCACAGTCTTTCTGCATCTTATTCTCAGTAGATCCAACACTTTACACGGTCAAATTGAACCTACAAGATCTATATTTAAACGTATGTATTTCCTTATGTGAGAAATTTCAAATCCCTAGTACAAATAGGTTAGGTCTATCCTTGTCGCATACCATTCATACCTCTCTAGTGCTGCTTTCCAAGTTTGTTTGACTTATACCTTCAATAGTACAGCGAGTTTGTTCAGCGTAAGAATACAAGTTCGTATGCTTCTACTTGAACAGCACTGTATCTCCATACACTTTCTTTTGTACATTCTGAATAGGCCTTTAGATCTTGAATGTATGACAAACATAGTACTTCTTTCAAGAGGTTTGCTACCAGAGTTGAAACTTGGATATTTAACAAACACATCGAATTTTCAAGCTGCTCATTTTTTGTCCTATTTAGTACCACCTTCCTCCCCACCTTCCTTCCTTCCACTCTCCCTCATCACCAAACCTCTTCACTTCTGTCAGTTCATTCATTCATCAAGGTTATTTCAAATGTTTAACGGTATGTTTTCTACCTCTAATAATTAATCAGATCATTAACAATCACCGTTAGCATCCCATTACCTTATCCTATCACCTTGTCTTACTCTCAAGCAGTTCTTTATCTTGTGGGTATCAGAAAAGGTTACAGAGCAGCTTAATTAGATCATTCTGCAGCTGCTTTTGATCTTCGACTTAGCGGTCATAGAATACCTCTTAGCTTCTTAACAGCAGAACCTCATCTGGCCTTTTGAAGCCCCAATACGCTAAGTCGGAGCTCTTATCAACTTTCTTATTACAACCACTAATTTATTAAGGTGTAACCACTCCCTCCACCTCTCTATCCAGTCACACAAACACTCGCGAATGGTAAAAGCACCTGATGGACCTATAACGGCGCCAATAAGCTCTTGCGAAGATAGATCAATTACCTCTCCCACTACCACACTTTTTTTCTTACTTGCATTGCATAAGTAAGTCTCTTGCACATCCTTGTGGTTCCTTCCTTGCCTTTGATTATTGTTGATCTAATTGGTTACTAGGATGTCAGGAATTCCCACTGTGGAATTTAGAATCGAGCTGAATCTGAACGGAGTAGAGGGCACTATTGCCGGGAGGAGGTACCGTTCTGTGAGGAACTTTGTCTTGCAACAATGCAAGGAAAAGAAGATTACCTCAAGGAGGCAGTCTGGGACTGCCTTGCGGGAAGAAGTGAGGATGGCTGCGATCTCGCATTCCACTCTCAAAGACTTCCAAGCAAAGTTTAACACCCCTTGTGACGGACCTCACCAGCTGTTCCACGGCACTCTCAACTCCCTCATTGCTGACATTCTCAAGAAATCTGCCGAGTCGCGAAAGGCAGCCTGAATGAACTCTGACGATGAACATGAGGAGTAAGTTGTTGCTGGCCCTTCTGGCACTCAAGCAGATATCGCCGTTGTTCATCACCTATCCTCTGTCTATGAGGAAAAGCCTATCAAGATCATCTATATCGATACCACCAACGTACCGGCCGGAACCGCACACTCGCTGCCTTGGGTAGTTCCCGCAAGTGGAATACCAAATAGGAATTGGTTGGCAATTCTGAGGCATTACACCTCACAACAGCTTGATGAAGCTGTTTCTCGGCACCTTGAGGATGGGGAATACCCCCAAAAGTTGGTGGGCATCCTTGCAGATATCCAGCCCCACAACGCCACCCCTAACGCAACCCACCAGGTTGAACTGATCGAGCACGATCAGATTGATGCCTGACTTCATCTCTCCAATGTCCGACCTCTTACCGTGGCTTGCTTCCTGCACCATGCCTTGGCTCCTCCAGTAGGTGGCCCTCCCGATACTCCCCCTATTCATCCCAATATGCCTCTTACGAGCTGTGGGGATCTTTATTTGGATCCCGGTCCGTTTGATATTGCTGAGTTCTATACAGAACCCAAACCCGACTCCGTGTTGGAAGAAGATCCACTGTGCCGAACAAAGTGCAAAAGGGACTTTCCTCGGTCCCAAGCTGGATGGGAGAAAAGGATAAAGAGCAATAACTGGCATGTGATTAGGTTTCAATCACACTCTCGTGAGCTGATCTCCCGGGCGTGAGTAAAACAGGGTGTGGATTATATGCCCCTCTATGCAGATCAAGATGAACAATCTGAGGCTTTGGCTTCTTGTCAGCCCCCTCCGGGTTGTGAGACTCAGGCTTAGTTTAAGATGTAGGATCTTGGAGACTGCCTTCCTCTTGTTTGGGCTTTTGTGTGGGTGGGTTTCTTTGCTTTTTTCTTTCCAGGTTTCTCTGCTTTCTTTTCTGGGCTGGGTTTCTTTGCTTTGTTTTCCTTGAGTTTCTCTGTTTTTCGTCTCTTTTGGGCTTTTTGTTTTCTGGGATGGGTTTCTTCACTTTTTTTTTCTTTTTTGCTCGGTTTCTCTGTTTTCCTTTCTGGGCTGGGTTTCTTCACTTTGTTTCCTTGAGTTTCTCTGTTTTCCATCCCTTTTGGGCTTTCCTTGTGCTATGATTACACTATTTCTGTCCATTAGAACTTTGCTTCGCTATACTTACTCCTAGTGATGTTTCGCATGTTAACCATATTCTTTGTTGGTCATATAGACATAGACAGGTATTATAGGCCATTAAACGTACTTACTCTTTAGCTTATATCAGCATTCTAGTCCTGGGATACTTCTGAACGGAATTGCCCTCAAGTGGTTACGGCGGTATTATTAATTGAGTGTTGGGTCCTAGCAATATGGGTAGAGAGCCCTGTCCTAGAAGAGCACATATCAAATTACCACTTGGTCCCATAGTACCCTGAGAGTACCTCTTGTGAGACATTGAAAGACATAAGGGCTTAGCATCTCTGACTGGGGGATCATGATGTACACAGACCATGAAGGTAAACAAAAACCTGACTAGCTCTCAAGTGTAAAATGGAATAGGTTTATTTGTCACGAATGGGACGCCTGTGGTCTATATCTGGTATAGTTTCTGTAACCAGTATGGGTACTAGGTTATTGTTTCGTGTGCTATCAGTTGATACATACAAGGTTTTATGTTTGGTTTCGCAGTATCGCTTGATACTTGTATTGTTTCGTGTGCTATCAGTTGATACACACAACGTTTTATGTTTGGTTTCACAGTATCGCTTGATACTTGTATTGTTTCGTGTGCTATCGGTTGATATACACAAGGTTTTGAAATATCGCTCATACTGGAGATGAGAGATAAGTTGTATTTAAAGACTGCTGATTTCCGCGATGGAAACAGCAGACTTCGACTGACAGTATTCTAAATATACTTGGTTGAAAGGTTACTTCTTTGATCTCCTATTACACCTCTTCGAAGCCTCCTTTAGTAAGCAGCACGCGCTTCTTGTTGATCAAGAAGCCATCTGCTCCTATTGTACCGCTACGTGATTAGGGCCTGACCCGAACACTTTACATTTTTTTAACCTTAGCAAGTGGTTAGAAACCCGAGTGGACCTGGTCCGATCAACCTGCGATGACTTCAATCCGAAGTTAGCATTGGGGAGTGGCAGAACCAAGGAACGGTCGGCTCCGCCAACACACAACACCATTGAGTCACTAGAGACTCGGAGTGGGAAGCAAGTCCCACGGGAAGGCCTCACCAAGAAAAGGCAACCCAAGAAGAAACAAGGACCAAAGAGCGACTTTGCAATCGACGAAGCGGCAAGACAGATCGCAGGAGATCTAGCCACGCAAACCTTTAGCAAGTCAACAGATGAATTAGCTAAAGTTACAGCTACCCTTCCCGGGCTATTCCCCCCAAGCCCTAGCAAAGGAAAGGCACCTGCACAACCCAAGAAAGAACGTTCCCCCATCGAATCCCCAAGGGAGACAGACGACGAAAGAGAAGAATCGGACTATACTGTACCGCCAGAATCGCCAGACAATTCATCAGACAATTCATCAGGCGACTCATCAGACAGCTAATTAGAAAACAACTCCAGATACGACGAATCTGAACACGATATGTCTGAAGGAGAATCCGCCAGGCGAACGGCACCCAAAGTCAAGCTCCCACTACCACCCACATTCTCGGGTGAGAAAAAAGACCTGAAGCCAGAAGCATTTGATCGATGGGTGACAACCACATCCCAGTACCTTGCCCTACACGACGTGGACAAGACAAAAGAAGGAAGTGGAGTATATTTCAGAAGTTTCTGTACAGGGAAGGCAGAAGAAGCATATCATCAGGCAATGAACCACTATGACAGCAAGGAAAAGATTTGAGGAACCACCCTGATAAGGTACTTGAAGGACAGATTCCAATCATCACGGAATACCGAAGAACTGTATAAGAAATCCAAAGATATCCAACAAGTACGGAACGGGAAAATGGATAGGATAGCCCTGGTGGTGACGGACCTTTTAATGTATCATGGCCGGTTGCCTAATAGAACAGTGTCACAGTATACACTGCCGCAGAGACTATACGAAGCCATGCACCCAAAACTACGACAAGAAATAGAACCTATAGAAGAGGAAGGAGATTCCTTTGACAAGATGGTCAAGCGAGCGGAACGCACGGATGCCATCCTTTGTGAAACAGGAGTTTACCGCACATACATACCGCAATAGCGAAGCAGCAAGAGATCATCCGCGCATGGGAACACAAAAAGGGAAAAGCCGTACCGTAAGGAACCAAAGGATAAGAAAGATAAGAAGCAGAAAGGACGCGAGGAAGGAACATGTTTCGAATGCGGGAAAAAGGGGCACTATGCAAAGGACTGCTATACAACAAAGGGAAAAGGGAAAAGGGCAGACCGGGGTGGAAGCGCAAACCACGTGGAAACAACCGACTACGACGAAGTGGAAATCAACTCAGTGGAAATAGAAAGCTTACGGACGCAACCAACAATGGCGATAAGACCCCGCGACGCGCTAGAAGGAGCGATTCTGATAGAAGGCCACCCGGCAAAGGTACTGTTTGACACCAGAACAATCGGGTGTGACATAATTAGCAATACCTTTATCTCCACCCATGGGATACCCACGGACCTTCTACCGAAACCTGCAACAGTCAACATGGCTATGAAAGGATTCCGCTCCTCAAGCCACAAGAAATGTGGGCTAACCGTGGAAATTGGAAAAAAGAAATGGAACAATCAAGAGATGTTGGTAGGAAATCTTGCAAAATACGATGCCCTAATCGGAATGCGTTTCCTAAAAAGGCACAACACACTTATCAGATGTGAGGATAGAGCCGTGGAGTTTCTCGATGACAAACTGCGAGTACTTTGCAAATCAACATGCGGGGAGCTCCGAGCTGCTGTCTCTGACGCCACATCAGCATCATTGTTGGAAGAATATAAGGATGTGTTCCGGGACAAGGTTCCTGAAACACTACCTCCAGTACGCAAGATTAACCACCATATTTGGCTAAGGAACCCAGCCGATCTAAAAAACCAACCGACATACTCAATTCCCGAAGCATACAAAGGAAAACTTATGGACTGGATAAACGGAAAGTTGCAAGCCGGAGTAATTGTATGACAGGAAGTCTCCGGAGCAGCAGCTATGTTTGTACAACCAAAGTCAGATGGAAGAATCCGCCCCCTGGTACATTTGAAACTTCGAAATGACAACACAATCATGGATAGTCCATCCATCCCCAACCAACAACAAATCCTTAACTGAATCGGAAGAGCACAGTTGCAGAGCAAGATTGACCTGAGTGACGCATACTTCCAAACACGGGTGGACAAAGACAGTGTGAAATTCAACTCCTTCAAGACCCCGTTTGGAGGCTTTGTTAGCAAAGTAATGCTACAAGGGGATATGAATGCTCCTGCCACCTTTATGCGAATAATGGACGACCTCCGGAGCGAATTCCTACATCATTTTGTATGGGTATACATTGATGACATTCTCATGTTCTCGGACATATCCGAAGACCATGAGAGGCACATACACCAGGTATGTGACCGACTCAGGGAAGCAAAATTCTATGCGAGCAAGAAAAAATCGTTACTGTTTGCGGACAAGCTGGAAGTACTAGGACACATAGTGGACAACGAAGGCATCCATGCCTCACCCCAGAAAATCTCATCAATTGCATGCTGGAAAACACCGCAGAATAAAAAAGAATTACAATGCTTCTTGGGAGTAGTGAATTATGTGGCCCAGTTTCTCCCACATCATGCTACCCTAACAGTACGATTAATGGACTTAATGGGAAACGCCGAATTTGTATGGACAACCACACATCAAACCGCGTTTGAAATGGTCAAGAAGCGTATTGTGGACCACCGGGTCATGCGGCCAATAGATGTACGAAGCAAGGAACCAATCTGGTTGGTCACAGTTGCGTCAGACTTAGGAGTAAGAGCTTGGGTTGGACAGGGACCCGCATATGAGACGGCTCGACCAGCCACGTTGCACAGCAGAAAATTCACGAACGCACAGACCAATTATGGAACAACTGATAAAGAGGCCCTAGTGATAGTTGAGGCGCTTAACCGGTTCCACAATGTGCTAATGGGAAATACATTCACAATAGTTACGGACCACCAACCCCTGACGCATCTACAAACTGCAAAGAACCCGAGTAGAAAGCAAGTTAGATGACTCAGTGCCTTGGGAAAATACGACACGAAAATAGTCTACGCGCCAGGAAGTGTGAACTATTTAGCGGATGCTCTTTCCCGGATATATCAGGACGATTCAGACTTGAACCCTCTCTATGTCCACAACTATACAAAAGAAGTGGATGACATCTCGGACATTACGGTATATGAACAAGAATCAAACACAATGGAGCCCAAGCAACAAATCTCCCCTACCTCCCCTCCTTACTCATACACAGAGTACTCCAATGAGGCCCCTGGACCCCTCGAGAGCCCTTGCTCGAGTGTTGCAGGAAATGACTGGGGATATAAGTGCACCCTATGGAGCACACCACCGGAAGAACTCCAACATAGCAAACTTCACTACTCGCATTGTTATGTGGATCATTGCCCATACCATCAAACCGAGATTAAGTTTACAAATAACCACCCTAGACGAAAAAACAAATAAACCTCTCGACCTTCAAGTGAAGGACCAAGTCCCCCGAGAACAGAACCTGACCCAAGTCCTCCGGAGTCCCCCGTGGTCGGTGACTGGGAATGGCAACAGACGATTGGTGGAAGACTGAGTACTGTTGGAGAAGGGCCGTCCACCCTCATTCAGCCGACACCCCGGTCCTACGCGATCCCGGCAATACTAAACCCAGAAGCCACGACATTTCGAATGCCAGGGGCCAGATGACCCACCCCCGATTAGACAAGCAGAACCGATAGAAAACTTTATGAATGAGACCATAGTTTCGGTAATGCCCCCGACAATAGATCAGTACCGTCACGGACTATATGAGATCTTAGAAGAAAAAGAGGAGGGTGACCAACCCGAAACTACATGAGGAAGCGATATACAAGATGAACAAGATATCTCCCAAACAGTCAATGAAATGATTGGAACATTTCAAGTCCATATGGTTGCGGCATACCGAAAGGAACCAATTTAGAAAAAGGCCAACAAAAATGTAGACTCAGAGGGAGATCTATCCTCTTATTCGATCGCAAACGGCATGCTATACGCAAAAACAAGATATGGGGAAGAATGCCTATACATCCCAAAAGGTCCCACCTTTGGGAACACTACACTAAGAGAGTGCGTTATAGCCAACATCTACAACAAAGGTCATCACAGTGCCCGAACAGAACGTACGCTACGCCACCGAATACCTGTTTTGGCCCGAAATGCGGAAGGATTTTAGAGCATATGCGGCCCAATGTCATACCTGTCAAACGAGCAAAGAACCCACGAAATTACCGGAAGCAAGAGCCCAGACAATTGTCCTGCCATCAGAAATTTTGGAATCAATCACTATTGACTTTGCAGGACCCTTCCACAATTCATGGGGATACGATACAATCCTAGTAGCTATAGATAGGTTGTCAGGATTCCCGTGGCTCATACCAACAAGCAAGGAAGTTACAGCAATAACAACTTGGGAACTGCTACACAATAAAATATTTACACCTCACGGCTATCCGACAACAATAGTAAGCGATGCGGACCCTTGGTTTCCATCACACGTGTGGAGACAACAGTGCTGCTCGTTAGGCATTGAACACATCAAAGCGGCACCAGTACACCATGAGACAAATGCACAAGTGGAACGAAAGATACGAGAATTGAAGACAGCACTCCGAAACCTAGTCAATACAAGACAAAGCAATTGGTTTGATGCCATACCTGAAACAGCAGCCTACCTGAACGCCGGATAGTCTGAAACCCTTGGTATGTCACCATACAAAGCTATTTTCGGAAAAGACTACCCAGTACTCCCTCTAGCGAACTTCAAGAACTCTGCAGTACCAGCAGCGGACGAATTATTAAACCGACAGCAAGCGATCCGGAACACTGCATTCAATGCCATCAACCTGGCGCAGTTCAGAAGTACCAGAACCACAGCAAAGCGACGCAGACACCATATACCGATTGGGATGGGTAACCAACTACTGGTTTACGGAAGCCTGTTCGCAACTGAATCGGGAAGAAGTAAGAAATTACAACCTCGCTGGAGAGGACCATTCAAAATAATTGGATACGATGACCATGCAGAAAGTTACATGGTAGAAATGGACGGACGAATGTACCAACACTGAAATGCAACCTCCCATGCATCAACAGTAAAAAGGTACCTTCCTAATGACAATACCACGTTCCCGGGGAGAAGCCATGCAAAACCACCTCCGATCGTGGTTAACGAAAAACCGGAATGGGAAGTACGTGCGATACGAGACCATAGGAGGTGGTATGATCATGACCAATTCCTAGTGGCGTGGGAAGGATACCCAGAAACAGAAAATAGCTGGGAACCCCTGGAGGGATTGAAAAACGCAATGGAATTAGTCAACCAATGGTGGGCGGACAACAAGCCGGAGGACAAACTACCCTCAATGATAAACCATGTAATGGTGGCATGGAGTCCAATGCTACCAGAAATTCAACATCAATGGCCAGATACAAACGAAGGAATACAGGATGGATTCTGGTCAGCATATTTTGAAAGTAACTTCGAGAGCAGCGAAGATGAGAATCGGGTAATGGAGGATGAAGCAGCATACTTGGAACAACTAGCGGAAGCCGAGTACTGGGCATAATGGCAGAAAGAATGGATACCATCTAATAGGCTTACGATGTCAAACTATGAACAAGTGCCGTGGAGACTGCGCCACCAGCTAATGGGACTGTTGGTGAACCGTGATATTATCCCTAGACGATACCTTACTCACCGATTATTCATACACATTTGCGATAAGTGCTTGAAAATAACAACGGAATCAATGGGACGGATGTGGGGAGAAACACTACCAGACGTGTTCCGGTTCGGTAGTGGATGCTACCTGAGCACAGAAAAATGTGATATATGTGTGGAAACGGAAGAAACTGAAATTAAGTACCACCCACCTTCGAACCTAAGTGAGACCAATGAATACCAGCCACCTTCGAGCCTAAGCAAGACCACCACAGATACATAAATACTACCTACCAGAACACCTAAAACTAAACCACTGCAGATGCCTCGTACCGAACCAGCACCACAAGAAAGATACTATCCCTACTCTTATACTACAATCGATAATGCCCAACTACCAAGAACTCAACATACGAGATCGCCGCCAGTTGGTGGGACACTTAGTACACTTGGAAACCATCCTATTTAGCGCATACTGGCTAAGGTTCTACATCGACGTCTGCAGCGATTGCTACAATATTGATGTCGGAACCGATGAGTGGGAAGGACAAACGGTCCAGTGGTGGCTTGATTTACCACACTACTGGGAATCAGGATGTTTTGTGCGCGAGACGCCTTGCGCAAGATGTCGGGAGAGATGGTTGGAAGGCGCGGAATGGATGCTACAGGACGATTTGAGACTGTTGCAAGATAGCGAAGACGATGAGAATGGGTCCTAGAGGGACTTTTCAGAGAATAGTGGAGTTATCGACTATTAGGATTTCTTATGTTTTATTGTTTGATGAAATTGTTATTTTGTTTTAGGAGTGTAACCGGTACAGGTACTAGGTTATTGTTTCGTGTGCTATCGGTTGATACACACAAGATTTTATGTTTGGTTTCACAGTATCGCTTGATACTTTTATTGTTTCGTGTGCTATTGGTTGATACACACAAGGTTTTGAAATATCGCTCATACTGGAGATGAGAGATAAGTTGTATTTAAAGACCACTGATTTCTGCGATGGAAACAGCAGACTTCGACTGACAGTATTCTAAATATACTTGGTTAAACGGTTACTTCTTTGATCTCCTATTACACTCCTTTGAAGCCTCCTTTAGTAAGCAGCGCTCACTTCTTGTTGATCAAGAAGCCATCTGCTCCTATCGTACCGCTACGTGATTAGGGCCTGACCCGAACATGTTACAGTTTCCCTAGAACTTTGCAGATTCTGTTCTATCATTCTCCTTCCCCCTTTCCAAATCGAAACCTTCACCAATGAGTGGGAATACGAACAGAGGTACGTTTGGGCTCCTGGGGATAGATTAACTACTAAGCACTAAATACAAGATCACATGGAGTAACATCAACAGTCCCCCGGGCTTCAGCATCCTCTCGAAGGTCTGCAACTGTGATGATTAATGTTGATGCTCTACCAAGGAGAGCTCAGGTTCAAGCAGATTCATTTGTTGAAGACGATGTCATGGATATCGACGAGGACAGTGATGGTGCACCCCAACATCACTGTCCTCTCCAAGCGTCCTGCTGAAGTCCTTTCACAACAACCAAGAAGGGTCAGGAGCAGGCTGAGATTTGTAAGCTATAATTTATGATCTTAGGTCCAATCTGCTGATAATAAATCTTACTGAGAGGTCACCATCGCCGGCTCTTGATGGACTTACTCCTGCATTCTCATCCGAGAGCCAGGATGCACAACGGCATTCTGGCAATTTGAGAGTTAACTTGTCAAACTTTCCTCCTTCAGTTTTAGCCTCTGGAACCATACTACCAGTTAGTTCTGGACGTCAACTGGCCTTGGAGGATTATGCTATGTCTGATATTGTTGACCTGGTAACCAGACTTTCTGATCATTGGAACTTTATGCGAGGGAGGGAAAGGGTAGTTTTCAAAAACGCGGCAAATATGGTACAGTATCACACCGAGTTCGTAAATCCTTTTGTCAAGCCTTGTGAAAATATTTGCCACTGGAGCGTTACTGGGTGAAAGCAGCTACCAAGCGTGGATGGGCCAGTCTGGGCATGCAGAAGCATGCTATGATGTTTGTAAGTACAATTCCACCATCAAATGTTCTAAGAGAGCCTCTCCGATGACAATATAATTATGTAGTTGAAAGCAAGGCACTCTAATGCTAGGTCGCATCTTGTTTCAGAAACCAGAAACCCAGTACAGGACTACTATGCCCTTCAGCATAAATCACCAACAGATATTCGAGCAAAGGTAGACTATTTGCTGGAGAATGTTCACTTCACCTACCATCCAAGTAGGCAAGAGGTGAGTTCAAACTAACTACGCCCTGTATGGGACGAGAAAAGGCTAATGAATGTAGAAATGTAGCTTCTGGTTTGCTGCACCAGAGATAGCAAAACTACTCTACCACAAGTGGTTCTGCAATAGAAAAATGCGAGGGAGAAAGGACAAATCATTTCTGGGTCATATCAATGATGTCCTGATATGTCTTATAATGGCTTGTATCTATCATGCGTTGAAAGCATGGGCCACAGGAACCTTTATTCAACCTGCTGATTTCTCAGTCTTAACTGCCCAGAGTAAGTTCGGGTTGTTTCCAAGTGAAAATGGGACAGTGTAAAGCTCTTGGTGCTTTATTGATACTTAGGTCAAATGGTTACTTGTGCCAATGGACAACCTGGCAGCACTTACCTCCTCAGGTTCAAAAGAAACTCATTGAAGACATGAAGAAACGGATAAAGCGCCTGCTATGCGAAAATGAGGTTTTTCAGGATCATGAATCTCGCACCCCTCTAGAGGACCCGGAGGCCGAGGGCTATCTTGAATTGGAGGTTTCTAGTGATGAAGGAAGCGAGAGTGAGGACAATTCGGACCTGGAGCCTGGGGTGGAGGTTAATGCACTTGTGGAAGGTCCCGATCAGGATGATTGAGAACACCACAAGAGTAAGATAGTCGTAACTACTTAATAACTATCGTTTGAACAAATTATTATATAAATAGTGGCGGCATAAAGGTAGCAAATTCCACAAAGAATGAAATAGGCCGTGCAAGATACCATAGGCCATGTGTAGAAAGCAACCTGAGCAACCTGAGTACAAGGAATAAGCCAGACATCATGACAGTCAATGAATCTCGTGACGGAGAGGGATATTCTTGACTGAGTAGCTGGGCAAATGTGACTATGAGAAAAAGATCATACCAGCAAATCGCGAGAAACAATGGGAGCTGCATGACACCCAATTGAACAAGCATCTCAAGAACTCGGAGCCTACCCAAAGGATACAACAGCAGGTTACCATGGAGAGGCAATAGGTAGAAAAAGAGGTATCAGGAGTCACAAAGTTTATGCATAAGGCGTCATAATGGAGACTTGAAAGGTAGAACATTAGATGTCGATCAAGGAGATCAGCAGATCAAAAGAGGGTTTAAGGAGAAGCGAGAGGCATTTGGCAAGATAAACCGAAGGGGATGTGGCGCGTCCCAATTTAGACGGGCAAGGTAACAGATCTGTTGCGATGGCAAAGCAGAAGAGAGGAGCAAGGAGGATTAAGAATTGAGGACAAGGAATAACATGAGGCGACACGCAAAAGACATTGAAGGGCTTGAATGATTCATGAATAGGAAGTAAAGGGGTAGGACACGGGGGGGATTAAAGGTGAAACCAGATATTTCAGGGAGAGCAGATTAATACCTAAATGTCCAGGGAACAGCGCATTTGGACCGTACAACGTCTGGGGCGGTTCAACGAAATCAGACAAAGAGAGGGGATGTGGACCAAGACTAAATCACTCAAGAATTAGGCACAAGGAAGAGAGATATGAATAAGGTCTACAACAAAGAGAGTTTTATATTTTAACTCCATATACCTCATATACCTCATGAGGTATAGGGAGTAAATATGTTTTTTGGCTGATGAGTATTTCTGCCTTAGGCTTGGGCTGGCCAATTACCTGCATCGAACTGTTCCTCCTGTTCCCTTTAGCTACCTCCTGAGGGAGGATCACCAGCTGGAGGTATAGGTGCTAATGGCTGGGTAGTTATCTGACTACTTTCTACCAGTATCTGGATTCATACCACTTGGCTTATCCAGAGAAACTCCAGGTGATCGGCACAAGTATCAGGCTTTGTCAGAGGTCCCACATACTTCCATGATCCACAATACCCACATGTCGGCCTGGCATGTCTTTCTCTACCTCGCCAATATATCAGCAGTACCCTGCCCTCCTTGGTGCATCCCCATGTCTGGTAGTATATCCACCCTATTGGTGTCTCTTCCGCTTTGCAGCACAAGAGGCAATAATCTTGTTGTCTATCTGAGCTACCACTCAATATAGTCGAAAGGCCAGTCAGTATGCTGGGCTTGGTTGGGGCGGTAGGGACAACTGGGGCCTACAGAGGACTATGGAATAGGGTTTGCCAGACCGGGATAAGGGTACCATAAGAAGGGGTTTCAGGATTGAGATCCCCCAAGACTCTGGTCTGCTGATTTGCCATATTGTGAAAAAACAGGGAGCCCAATCTTAAAGTAGGTATCAGGGGACTGGGCGGAAACTCATGCAATATAGGTGTGGATGCTGGAGCAGGTACCACTACAGAGGTAGGGACCAGAGCAGAAGCAATTATATGGACAGGGAGAAGTGTAGGCCTTGCGGCAGCAATTGGCAGTGTGGGTGTCCGACCTGCTGCCAGATTCGGAGGGGTTGTTCTAGGACGGGGTACTGGATCTGGTGTGTCAGGGGCTATGATCCCTTTGGGCTTGAAGGCCCGTTTCTTTTACCTATCTACTATCAGTGGGTCAAATTGAAGGACTCTGTGATGGACTCCATACGATTCAGGCAGCGACTGAGAGTGAACTAGTAGAGGCTCTCATAAAGGAGGATATGTAGGAGTAGCCTTCTTTCAGTAGGCTGTCTAGAATTCATATACTGACTGGGCAAAGATATGCTCACCACTCCTTGTCATGTACCCAACAGGCCAATTCCATGGTGAAATCTTCTGGTTTTGTATGCACGAGGGGGGGCCAGAGATGTAGCCTCTATCATTAGTACATCATTTTCAGTGTCAATGTCATACCTTCCTACAAATGCGTTTTCTAGGGCATTCATCCGTTCCTGCAATAGTTTCTAATCCTTTAGTATTGCAAGGTACGCCTGCTGCTGTACCTTCATCCATTCCACTGCAGCAGTCATAATCTGCACCTTAAAAACCTTCTGTTGCTCATCAATCTAACGTCTTATTTTCTCCTGTATCTCGGCAACCAACTGCACAACCTCCCAATCAAGATATGGTTCAACTAACACATGTGAGAATTCACAGAAGGATACATCTCTGGGGGGTAGTGGAAGCACATTGTGCACGAGGTTGGAATGGTGGAAGAATAAGAGCATAGTAGCATCAGGTCTGCAAGCACAATGTTAACACATTTATCAGGGAGTGTGATAGAGGCCGCCTCAATCACTCATCCTTGTCCTTCCCATCCAATACCCTAGATATCCATGAAGACTGAGGCTCGAAAAGTAGCAGCTCCAACTAGGTCAGAGTAGAGCTCTAAACTCCTATCCAAATTGGATTCAGGGCCTACTCAGATTTACAGTTCTGTACTAGCCATTATGCTTTCCACTACAGGCTACTTTTTCCTTACAAGGTTACAAGTACTTACACAAAATCAGTGCTGAAGATTAATAAACAATTAATCAGGATAGGGGTTAAGTGAGAAAGTGGCTTAACTACATTCTGTAATGGGAACACCCCTAGAAAGATAGAATCCCAAGATTGCGACTGCACCGAACAGCTTCAACTTATTGCTACAAGTTTACAAGAATGTAAGTGTAAAGTAAACCGTAAAACTTAATATTGTTAAGCCTGACACTTCAGTCAATTAAGGTCTCGAGAGGATTGATTGTTGGAGTAGGAGAGTTCTCGCGTAGACCTTCTACTAGTTTTATCTTATGCCAGAAACTCCCATATCGGTTTACTCCCACTATTCGAGCACACACTTCCCCACTAAGGGTAGGCCAACATGTCTCATTGCACCTCTTTGAGGCATGTATGTGTCGACACACTGTAGTCGGTGTTCTCTTCTTGCAGTTATCATTTCTGCTGTAACAACCCAGCATATATGAGCTATGGCAGCCTGAACCTACACCCATACAAGTAGCCAAGAGCTGAACTGGTAGTAAGTGGCAGGCAGGTAAGTACTTGACCTGCGGAAACCCGATGGCCTGGGCTCTGAGATGAACATAATTAGCTGCCAGGATACTTAGATACCTGACTACACCCAAGAGTGGTGTCAGCGTACTTAGGGACCTCTCAAGGGGCCGTTGCTCAGCTAGGTCAGGTAACTAGAGAAAGGTCAGAAGTGTCTGTCTCCGACAATGGAATAGACAGAGTAACAGGAAAAAGTCATCTTGTCCGCTGGAAAAGGTTACCCTACCCTCAGGACCAGGTTACCCTGCTATGGGGCTTGGGTTACCCTGTCCAAGGTCCTGAGTTACCCTACCTTTCAATACAAAGTCCCTCGGAGAGTGCGGGAAAAATGACTGGAATGTTTGTCATGCGAAGCCATGCATAATACTAGAATCTGTGGTTCTGAGAGATGCTATTGGGCGAGCTACACAGCTCCAAAGAAGCTGTAAATTGGAGACATTATTCCTATCATACCCCTCCGGCCCCGCCTTAAAGCCCGGACGTCAGGGGCAAACGGTTGTGTAGTTGTGTGCAGTCTAGCAAAGACAAACATTTCAAGCCCTGCTTACAACACCGTATATGTCGCTGCCGTCCGGTCGACCATAGGTGGTTCGCAGGATACATGAGGAGGCATAGGGCGGAAGGTGGAGTACCTCCTCCAAGTTGGTTGGAGTAAAACGGACCAAAGCTGGTGGAGTTAATGGGGGTTAACCGTAGAGGTCCCGAAGGTAGTCCCAGGTGGTGCCGGGGCGACTGCGCGAGTTTTACACCTACCAAGCCCAAAAGTATCCCCAACGCCATAGGCTCTGTAAGGGAAGTCCAGAGACACTAGAAGCATGATTCCTACCACAGGTAAGGTGGATCCGAGGTATGGGTCATGGGTAGCACCCAGTGGACCACTCCCAGACTGTTGTATCTAGCGGAAGACACCGGAGGCCCAAGAATCATGAATAGTAGATAGATAAACCGCTCACGGTAGCTTCCGGGGTCAAGTAGAGATCACCGCATATGGGAAGGTGTCATAGATAGTCCAGTTCCTCAAGTGACTTGACAGTTAGCCACTGACAAGACACCAGTGCACAGAGGTTTCCACTCCGGTGGGCAAAATGGAAATGCACCGCAGAAACGATAACCGCATAAGGTAAATGCCAACTAGAGTGTGTCGACAGATGCATGCCCGAAGGGTGTGCCAGGAGACATGTCAAACCACCTTTAGCGGAGAAGGGTGTACTCGAATAGTTAGAGTAAACTGATGGGAGAGTTTCTGGCATAAGATAAAACTACTTGAATGTCTATGCAAGAACTCTCCTACTCCAATAATCAATTCTCTCGAGACCTTAATTGAGTATAGCGTCAGGCTTAATAATATTAAGTTTTACCATTTACTTTACTCTTACATCTGTGTGAACTTTTGGCGATAAGTTTAAAGTTGTTCAGTGCAGTCGCAACCTTGGGATCTATCTTCCTAGGGGTGCCCCCATTACATCTGCAGTGCACCTCCATTTTGCCTGCCGCCATAAAAACTTCATTGTATTGGTGCTTTGCTAGTGGCTAACAGTCCAGTCATCTGATGAACCAGACTATCTATCACACCCTTCCCATATGCATTGATCCCTACATGATCTCGGAAGCTACCGTGAGCAGTTTATCTATCTACTATTTATGGCTCTCGGACATCTGGTGTCTTCCACAGGAGATGGTGGTCCTGTAGTGCTCCAATAGGCGCTACCCATAACCACTATCTGGGATCGACCTTACCTGCCATAGAAATCATGCTTTTAGTGGCTCTACACTTCCCTTACAGAGCCTATGGCATTGGGGGCACATTAGGGTTTAATAGGTGTAAAACTCTCCCAGTCACCCCGGCACCACCCAGGAGTACCTTCTGGACCCGCCCGGTTAACTCCCATTAACTCCATCTGTTTTGGTCTATTTTACTCTGAACAACTTGGAGGTAGTACTCCACCTTCCACCCTATTCCTTCTTGTATATCCTGCGAACATCTTACAGTCGACTGGATGGCAGCGATACATACAGTATTGCAAGCTGGTCTACAATGATTCCCTTTTGCTAGACTGCACATAACTACACAACTGTTTGCCCGTGACATCTGGGCCTCAGGGTGGGGCCAGAGGGGTCTGATAGGAAAGGTTTCCCGAATTTATACCTTCTTCGGAGCTACATAGCTTGCCCAATAGTATCTTTCAGAACTCCAGATTCCAGTATTATGCATGGCTTTGTGTAATAAACATTGCAGTCATTTTCCCTGAATTCCCTGAGCGACTTCATATTGCCAGGTAGGGTAACTCAGGTTCCTAGAAAGGGTAACTCAAGTGCCGAGGCAGGGTAAATGTGATCTCTGAGTAGGGTAATCTACTCTGGAGGTCAGGGTAACTTTACCCTGTTACCCTGTCTATTCCTATGGCAGAGATAGACTTTTCTCCCTTTTGCCGGCCAAGTTATCCAGCCAAGTAGGGTAACTTGTGCTTGGCAAATTCTTAAGTATGTTAACACCTCCCGGGGGTGTATGCTTTACTATTCATAACAGAACCTGGGCTATTGGGCTTCCACAGGTCCAACACTCGCTTGCACTCCTGTTTCTACCAGTCTGCCTCAGGGCCACCTCCGTAGCTGTATGTTCAGTCTGCCCTAGGTCATGTATGCTGGATCGTTATATAACTCCACAAACCTCAGCTGCGTAAAAATCAAAATTACACAAACTAAGTTGACTCCCTTGAGGCAACAAGATGAATAGGATACCATGATCAGTCCCCCCTATGACACCACCCCCACTAGTCCAGAATCTCAGTGGCCTTCCCAAACTGTATTCGATGAAAGGCTACAGGAGGTGAAGAAACCTGCAGCACACAATGCCATTCCTTTGGACTAGCAGCTATGATGGTAGATACTGGGTGTACCTAAGCAACAAGCAAGGAGGAAGATGGTTCATGCAAGCCCCCAGGACCTACAGGAATAGAAAGGATAGACATGAAAGGAAAAGGTGGCAGGAGTGCTACTGAGATAGGTGCAAGCCCTATAAAACAGAGAAGGTAGACATAGGATATTATCCCCAGAAAGACCAAAGCAAGAAGCCCTTAAAGAGGGGCTACAAAGGAAGAAGGATGTGCAGACTAGCTGTGAGGATATGGTAGGAGCAAGAGGGGAGTGAGGAAAATACAGAAATAGTCTCAGATCCACACAGCCTACACCAACAGATTGACATCCTGTGGCAAATGCTGGACAAGGCCTATGAAGTTATCACAAACCAACAAACAACCATCGACACCCAAGAAAAAAACACTTGGAATGCAACAATGAATGATCGAATGCACGAATACTGCTCTCCCATAGCTATAAGAGAATTGGAGATGTAAACAAAGATAACAAGAGTTGTTGGGAAGTGAAGCAAAGACCTTGGGGAGAGCCCTGATGCAATAGGCATAGCCTGATGGGACTCAGGTGGGAGGGAGAGGGGAGCTAATGTCACAAATAGTGACAGAGGTAGAAGATAGGTTACATCATGGAAGACTCAGAATAGAATATTGAGAGAACTGAGTAAGGCTGACGGGTAAGGCAGATTGGTAAGGCTTACCGGTAAAGAAGATTAGTTTGGCTTTTGCATCATGACTCACAGTTGGGGTCATAGGGTCTCGCAGGACTCATACCTGTGAGTCATTGGTATGTTATAATTGGTTGATAGGGTTAAATGACTTGTGGTTACAACTTGAAGTCGTATGGTATAATGACTTTCACATATGACTCAGTTAGCAAGTTATGGGTCTCACACATATGATGTACTTAGCACACATGACTATGGCAGGTGACTCATAGGTATGAGTTACAGGGTTAGGGTTGGCATGAAGAGCAAGTATAAAAGATATCGCAAGGACCCAAGAGGATGAGCTCTTCACACTATTGTCTTTGTATCTTCTTACATATAACTTTACTACTCTACTCTTCATCTATGTCACAACGTTGTGCACATACTCTCCTGAATGAGTTATTGGTTAGAAGCCTTAGGTGCTTAGCTATCTGACTCAAAGGCAGAAGTCAAGTCTCGAATATTTGAGATCAAGGTATTGTTGCCTGTGTAAGATAAGCACTAATGGGTAGGGATTGTTACAATAATCTTCACTTATTGGAGAATGGAACTTCCCTACCTTAGCTGTATGTTCAGAATAGGGAGAGCAGAACAGTTCAAATTGAGATACATCTGGGAGAGTCTTTGCACCAACTCTTCTTCTTACACCTATTGTTTTCCCATCCAATGCCTACCCTTCAGGCCCACTACTGAGAGCACTACCAAGCCCTCCAGCCAAGCTCCCATCCCCAGGCATAACAGATAGGGAGACTGCTTCTTTGGGATGAGACTTTGATTGGTATTGCCGGCATTTGGGTAGACTACTAGTATTAGGTCCAGGAATATATATTGATTGACTTGCATTTTCTGACAGTTCTGCGAAGGCTTTTCTTTTGGGCGACATCGTAGCTTTGATTGCCGGAGGTGAGAGTAAATTGTCCTTGATTGGTATTGGTACTGTGAGGTTGAGAACTATGACTACACTTAACCAAATGCAGTTAGGGTTCCAAATTTTAAACTGGACTGAATGTCTCGACAGCTTATGGAATAGGGGAAGAAAAATCATTTTCTCCCTCCTGGCTATCTGTAACTTGCTTCTTGCATCCTTATATCATAACTGGTGGAACATCTTGACCCAGCACTCGGCCAGGAGAAAACCCCGGCCATTGCCGAACACCCCCGTCTCCCACACATAACTCCACTCAACCTAACCGACAACTCCCACCACACCGCATAGCAGCTACCTTGCTGGCCACTGCGGCAAAAGCGAGAGCCTATGAGGGAGGCCTGCAAGTTGAGCTGTAACCGGAAAAGTGCGGTCCCCACGTATTTTATTTGTGAGAGGACGTCGTAAAAGCCAGAAATACGCTGATTTCGTGGGGCACTAAACAGGGTCTTAAGTTTGATAAAGATATTTAAAACAGCTAGTTAAAGTTGGCAAAGAGAAAACATTAACCTCGGGAAAGCAATGTGAATGGTGAGCTATGGGGACTTTTTTAATAGCCTCAAGGGCCACGATAATGCTTCACAATACTATCGGTATTGGTCAATGAATTGTCGGTAGATCGTTGGGGTCAGTTTGGATAATATAGTGACAGTCTGTCAGGCTTCCTCTTGATGTAGACGGCAACTGTAATGGGTTAGTCCTAAATCCTCTTCTAGCTTCCTAAGGATTGCATCCATCCAGCGGGCTTGGTATCATATTCTCTCCCCCAAAATGCTACCATTGTAACCTGGCACTTTTCCCGTCACTCACTAAGGTCAATCCTACGGAACGTGATACAGTGTTCGGCTATAGAGCAATGAAAGTTTCGCATCCCGTCCGCTCTGCGGTAAACAAGCATTGCATCGCCCGGGTAGTATTACGATGGGTGGCCATGTGATGAACTCTTTGGCTCATTTTTCTTCTCTCTTTTTCTCACCCCACAAGAGTATCGGTGGTGTTGGCGTTAGGGACAGCAGTTTTGTATAGATGATAAGGGCTGCCATGTGATACGTTGAAGGGTACCGGGGGAGAAACGGTGGAGTAGTTTTGGGTTAACTTGTGGTTCTATTTTGCTTCAAAGTTTTTGAATTCGGGGATAGAGCTTCATCTATGAATATCTGTAACTATTAACCTAAATGTCATGGTTCCTGGTTTGGGGGTGAGTAGAGAGCTATGATAGTATGATTTCATACTTTTCTAGGAATAAGATAACGGGACTTCCGAAAGGCTTTTTTGGGGCAAGGGCTCGAAACGCGATCTAGACCCCTTTGAGCGCTTTGGGATATATTGTAATAATTACATATACTCGAGTAAATACATATCAGACTCTACCATACCTAGGTAGGCAATGACACAAGGTTCCGTCGAGTTGCCACGCGGAACCTTCAAAATTACCTACATGAGTAGTCTAAGAGTAGATATTGTCAACTTGTAAGATAACGTCAACTGATTTCAGCGAGCAGTATCCGTTTACCTGCTAGTTGTAGAAACTGTTTGTGGCACAATGTGTCCAAGATTGCAAAATATCAATAGCGGTCAAGGTAGATTGACCGCCCCAATAGAGGAGACCATCGGTGCTAGAGTGAAAGGGGCCCATCCAACAGAGCTTAACGCCAAGCGCCATCGCTTGGCCATCGGAATTCTACAAGCAGCAGTTGGAGACGAAATAAGAATAAACTCGGTGAGAGAGTTATAATGGATATGCTTGGTAGATTTCAGTCGAGAGGGATAGATACGGCAACAGTGCCTAGGGGGGGAAGGCAAGGAGAAATTCACAAGGACCCACCACCACATATCATGCACCATCTTGCAGAACACTCTCACGGAATCCACGAATTGTTAACGGGGAATGTGATCAATAGTCCACTTTTGGTCGAGCAATAGTTTAAGAATGGTGTCGAGCCGATTAGCATATCCCCCTGGCAATAAGTTGGGCGATGGATTTGGGATTCCGTTATGGTTACCGGTACAGTACGCCCATATCTTCTCAAACCGGTCCAGAAAAGCTTCAAACAATCATCCCAGCATTTAAACCTGTTGAAGCCATAAGCAGAGGTACTCGGAAGGGCTGTGAGAAAGAAAAAAATTAATAATAGAGCAAACACGGACTTCCGTAGGTATGGTTTGTGCCCCCCCCCCCC
>PYWC01000053.1:1256208-1287117 GCA_003182015.1 Tuber magnatum
CCCCCCGAAACCTGCACTAGGCGGAAATACGGGTGTTATGGTACGTGGCTGAGCAGATTTGTATGATATGCCAAGACTCCGCAATTTATGGTATGATATCGTATGATATTATAATAATATTATAATATGGAAAATAAGGCGGGGCGATCAAAAAGAATAAGAAATAGGGGTAACTCGTATTATAAGGGCGTGTCCGGTTGCTGCCGCAAACCTTGATTTTGACCCCGAATAATATAAATAGAGGCCTGTGGTGAAACTCTATTCTGCTTTTGACTGCCAGATCCGATCCACACCAAAGGCATAACCAAGTTGCAACAATATGGTTAAAACGAGAGTTCCCGGGACGTTTATTTCCGCACCATAAGGATGAAAAGCTCTATTACTACGTGGATAGAGGAAAATGCCTTTATAATAGCTCAAACTCCCCGATGCCTCTCATAAATCTATCACCAAGGATGGTTTTGGCTTAGTGCGGGAGCTTACGGCAGTCCCCAATTTGATAAGAAGTTATGCCAAAAAAATCCGTTAAGTGGGGATGCCTATACAAAAGAAGCGCACTTTGAATGCATATCTCTCGCATACCAAAATTAAAACTATAATTCTTGGCATCCTGTCCTGGGTGGCCGGGGGGGCCACTATGACTTTACTTTTGGCCCAAATGGTGAACTTGTCATTATGATACCGGTATTAGATTGTGGTTTCTTGTCGGAACTCACATTTTTCTGCAGTTGTCAAGGGTCAAAACCCCCCATGGTGAGTAGATGCGCCCTAAATAAATCCGGTGAAGTGATTGGTTCGCAGTAGAGAGTTTGCGCCCGCAGACCTAGGTGGTAGTTACCACAAAAAGGACCTAGATGCTGGAAAGAGTTTGTGCATGGGATCCAGGTGACTCGGCGGCTGGGTTACAACAGCTGAGTGCAATGTGAGGTGTTGATAGCCAGAGCAGAGAATGTAGAATCAATATTATTACATGACTGTCATATTTTTCATATCATTTATTTCTCTCAGAGCTACTTTGCACTTAGCTTTCCTTAGTATCCATAGAAATATGTTAGTGTTGTATGCTTTTGACGTTGTTACCTAGAAACTTACTCTAGGTCTTTACAGTTGACTTTTGGGCCTCAACCAGGTGCATTTGGGCACCCAGGTCTCCAAGCCTTTTAGCATAACATATATTAATGAAATTTACCGCCACCTAGGTCTGCGGGCGCAAACTCTCTAATACGCTGGTATTTCCGGTACTTATGCTTTACAACAGTTAAAAGGTTCTTTAAACCGTATGTAACCCTCTCCGGATACATTGATAATTCGCTGTACTTTTCTTGTGTATTTTTGGTCTCTGAGGGCAAGAGAAAAATCTCGGCACAGAAACTTAGTCATTGATTCAGATGCGGCAATAACTTGGCATTCAAGGTGCTCCTGTACAAGTGCAAGGGGAGAAGTCTTCGCACAAGCCAGGGATTATTCTGCGGGTTAACTTGAATTAACAGTCCATTAACTTTCTACGGGGTACTTGTACGTGAGGTACGGTATGATAACACATTTCTCCCTTCCCCACTGAAAATGCATGATTTTAATGGAACATACGATGGTCTACTCGAGTACGGTTCTACCATCACCCCAATTGCTACAAGAGAACCACAGCATTGTCCTTAACAATCCCCTCATTTTTGTTGCTTTTTGGATCTATTCATTAATTTGGCAGGAACGTATGTTATAATGGATTGAAAATCACTAAAAAGTGCTCGGAAGTTTCGGGGTAGGTATGATACAGCAGCCTGCTCACAAACAGGAAAAAAGGTGAACTTCAGCGCATCATGAAAGATATCGCAATAATTTCCAAAAATTCCCCGACCCGCCGGAGCAGACCGGGAGCGTCAATGTAGTTGTAGTTTTCAACCAGCAAAAATCAGAGCTCAGACTAGTCTTCACTGCTACCGATCTTGCCCGTGCACAAGGATGGGGGAGAAAGGAAAAGGAAAGAAGAGGGAGGGATTGGAGGGGTACTTATAGTCAAGGAGGTGAGTGCCAAGACTAGGCTCGGATGGAGCGTGAGAAGTGGTACAGGGCTTGGGGTTTGGGTCTTTGAGTGGGCCTGCGTGGTTCCTTGTTGATGGAATCACAAGTTTGACCCTTCTTTTCAGGACTGCTACCATACGTGTCCCGCGGCACAGCGCATTCCTGTCATCACAACTGGCCGCCCAGGAGACAAAAACCTTGTCCAAGGACCGGCTGGTATCCTTAGGGACAGTCCGTCACCATATATCACTCGCTAACCCAGTCATTTTTACACCAGCTTGCTGGGAATAGCAGAGGACAGCGCTTGTCAGAAATGCTGCCACCATTTCCTCTACGCCCACCACAGTCCTCCGTGGGGAGCACATCGTACACCTTTTTTCTCTCTATATCGTTGCAATCGTATCAGCCCAGTCTAGCGCTATACCATCACGTGACCTCGGTTGACCTGGTTCCTTAGTTCCCTATCGCTTGCTTCCACTGCCCTGTAGGAGATTTTGCTAGTATACTATCATAATACGATTGCTCTCTTCCTTTCACCTCGCTCCACTGACCCTCAATATTCCTAGTTCACTGTTCAGGCTGTTGTTTTCGCCGCCCCCCCTTCCAAAATCCTAATCACTCCTACAGTGGTATGATACACATACTATTTTCAACCCTGGCCCGCATATTGATTCAACTTTGGCCATGTATCTGGTATGATGCGGACAACGTGGTGCGGTATCTGAGGTCTGGATTCTGGGCCTTTACTCGTGGGCCTAAAGAAATAACGGAAAATATTTCCCGCTGGATATATGATGGCTAACTTCGAGAACAAATTCTAGGCTGTGAACATCTTCCCCCCGCTGGACTATCCCTGTTGTCGCTTATTCTCTGAAACCTTCCTCTCCCCCGCTATCCCTTTCAAATCCCCACCCCTGAGCCCTCATTAGAACCTGCCCTTCACTAACACCAAATCCTCTCTTGTCAGTCTTTCCTCTTTATACATTGCCCCCCCTTAGTTCATCCTCGGCGTGTGAACTCACGTTGAGTAAAACCTCCGCTCCCTCCTCAGTTCCTCCACGATAGCTCTCACTGGGAGTTTCTCGACGCAATAAAGTCTGCGGATCATCTCCTTCTGTAGGTCCCATTCCGCCTGGTTATGGACATGCGGTTTGTGGATGGTATCGAGCAAGCTGTAGGAACAAGTGTGGGACATCTTGGTATTGTTGGAGAATGGGGGGATAAGACCACAGCGAGTTTTTATAAGATTTTCAGGTGAAGGGGGTGCACTTTCGGACACTTTATTTTATCCCGGGGGGCGCGATGTTATACGAGGTGCGGTATGAAGTGCATCGAACCCTCATGTAGCACAATGGCTAATCAGTTGAGCTTATCGATACGCGGTTTGGAGTACTTGTGGGATACGAGTGTGGCTTGTCTTGGCTTTTTTTCTCGCACCTATACGATGGAGAGAAAGGCGGTGGAGTTTTTATGAGCGCAAGTGGTGATGGGGTGGTTGTTTAGAAGTTTGTTTTGAGTTTCCTCCATGTTGGACGGGGATCCGCGTGGTGCTGTACAGTAACTTTACTATACGACCAGATTTCAGGCTTTTGCCCACCGGAGAGATTCGAGCGAGATTTCATGATCGTGAGGCATACATCTATTCTGGGCCAGTTGGAGAGATATTTACGGGCACCTAGAGTCGACAATTGGGAAATGTGCAGTACAGTACGGCGGCTTACTCTACGGTACTGGATACTTAGAGGCCCCTGGGCAGGGCCATGTCTCTAATAGGAGTGATTCTCTGTTACTTCACGTAAACAAATTCTGACTTGCGGGAATTTTGGGTGAGGTAATATCAAAATTCAAAGCGGAATGAGCTTCGTAGTTCTTATTTATGCCGGGAGATGCTACCTGGGAGCTTGAACATGGGGACAAGTAAAAGTAGAGGTTGTTGAGTGTGTGCTATACTTGTAAGGGGTGGTTTGGTTGCGGATGTACTGTACAGGGAAGGAGGGTAGTCACAAAACCCCCACATCAGGAGGAACTCCCCAGAACTGGATAGATTCCCGGCGAAACAGAAAAGGTTGCCACTTCCACTTGGTAGCAGTCCTCACATCTGTTTTCGGATTTCTTCTCACATCCTCCCACCGTTGTCCACCCCATTTTTAACCTTTTTCGCTCTCTTTCATCTCCACTTACCTTCTCCCCTAATAACTGTCGGTGATCCGTTTCCCGAAGGTCTCCACGCAATGGGTGTGTTAGACTAGTGCACCTACTGTACTTCAAAGTGAAATTTGCACGGTCACGGGTTAGCTTGTGCCGCCTTAAGCTGTCCCTCCAGAGCCCGAACCTTGTGGGGTTAGACGGGCGAATTGTCCCATGCCCGATACAGTGGGGCATCACGGGGTTGGCCTAAACGGTAGTGACTATATCCCGATAGTTACTCATAATCGCTCAGTGAGCGATTGTGGGCATCTATTCCTTCTCTTCAGTAAGAGTTATCTACTGTCTACGGCAACGACCCACCATATATCTCAAAATAGTTGACGCAAGAGGATAGTGTGATGGCGAGGCGAGCCAGATATGGAAGAGAAGCTAACCCACAGAAGACATACTGTTCCCAAGTTGTCTTTAAAGTTAGCCTTTCTGTAGTCCATGACGACGACAGATCCGTCTAGCGTAACATTTCCTCGCTCCCACTCGCCAAAATCACGGATACTGTATCTCAAGCGAGCAGAGCGCTTCCAACCAACCGAGCGGGAAACGACCAAAGCGGCCGACGCCAAATGCGCGGGATATGAAATAATCGGGGGGGGGGGGTCTCCCAAAATCCCACGCTGTCACTTCATTGTATATATATCACCTCGCTGCCCGCACCCACCCCTCTTCCCCAAACTACTCTCCCTTCCTTTTCACCTCATCCAACCACTGCTGCAGCAGGCTTCCCCCTCCCTGCAAATCTGCGACACTTAGTTCTTCTGTCAGAAAAAAATACTACCCTTTAAATGGCCCCACTACCGCTCTCAGACCGCGATGCGGCTAGGCGCCACAAAATTCTCAAAGCCATCTCTACTCTCTTCAAGACCAAACCTTCCGCTCCTCACCCGAAATCTCTAAAATCGGACAGGCTCAAGCCCAAGCTTTCGACTTCTAATCCCCCCGCGTTCGCACTACCGCCCGGAAAAGCGACTTGGTGGCAAAACCCGGGCCTGACCAACACCGAGGAGTACGACGAATTGATGTTGAACCCGTGGAATGACTATCGCAAACGCTCTCGTAAGCTCTCGCCCTTCAATAGTAACGCTACCTATGATGCTAACCTGCAAAACAGTCCAAGATCAGGAAACTCTTGCGATGGCCATAAACACGCCTGCCACGGGCGCCCCGGCGCAACAGATGCTTGAGGGGGGACACCATCTGACCCTCCCCCAGCAGATGTTGTTCATCGCCCTCGTCTGGCTCGTCATAACATTCGTGTGGGGTGTCGTCATCTGGGCCATGGCCAAAACGCAGAAGATGCGAGCCCGCCGCAAGGGGCCATGCGGGATGGAGTTTGGAGAGAACCAGGATGGTCGCAAGGATCTTGCCACGAGATATTTCAGTGCAATCTTTGTCTTGTGGCTTATGACTCCCTGCTTGATGTTTTGCTTTAAGGCGTTTTTCTTTGGGATATTTTTTGGGGGTACTTGAGGGCTCCATTTTTATAGATTTCGTTAGCAGGGTGGGTGGATTCTTGATTCTTTTCTTTCCTCCCCTTTCTCGCTCCCGCTTGGGGGCCGTTTGGGGCGCTTGGAGGCGCTGTTTTTGCGGATTTCGCTACGAGCGGGCAGTTTCCTGATTTCCTTCTTTCCTCCCCTTGCCACTCTTACTCGGAGGCTATTTGGGGTGCCCGAGGGCTCCATTTCTACTGATCTCGTTGCAAAAATGAGGTTTCTTGATTTCCCTTCCCTTCCCCCCCCCCCTCTACGGCCATTGTGTGTATAAATTGCATTAAATTTTTGTATATATTTTCCTACCACTTGAAGAATGTATTTTTACTTTTACTTTATTTTTTTTCAGTTGCCACACGTGATGTCCCTCTCGTAGGCTATGACACTGTAATAACGTTAGTGAGTTCCGTCCAATATACCGGTTCGGTGATGATCTAGCTCAGCTTTGGTAGTTGGCAATTGAATGATTTTGAAGTCCAAGAATTCACCCGTGGCTCTCGAGCAAAATTAGGTGTCAACTGTGAACGTGCTACTTCACTGGTTCGCTCCCATAGCAGTATTCCCAAGCTATGTCATCAACACCCCTACAGCCTCGGCCAGTCAAAAAAAGACCTCCAGGAGCCTCACAAATAACCACTCGCGCACTTAGGCACCAACAACTATTCCCAAAAAAAGAAGAACAGGGGGCAGTCATTGTTCCCAGCCGGCCAGGCCAGTGATAGGCTAGCCTATAGGCTTTAGGCCGGGTCAAGGCAGGTCACTCGGGCAAATAGCCTAGGCTGATATAAGCTAGATTCTACTGGCCTGAGGGAGTCTATCAGGCCTGCTAGAAGCCTGTAGGCCTTGCGGCCACTGATTTTTTCAAGATAGGCTTAATTCCCCAACATCCTTCAATNTTTTTCAAGATAGGCTTAATTCCCCAACATCCTTCAAACCTAGTTTTCCCTTCTTCTTCATTCCCCCATTCCACTGTTACACCAAGTGACCAAACCATGAGCAACTCACAACCGACCCAAGAGCCCACAGTTCGCCTACAAGTTCCCCAGTCCAGTCCTATCTCAAAATCCTTCCTACAAATCCCATTGACTCCGCAGGCATTATATACCAAACCATCAGGTTAACGAGCCCGCCTCCAGTCCGATAACATTCTAGTTTAAGCCTGTCAACAGCCATCGGATCCGTGCCATATCACCATTCACACTTAAGCTCAGCATTATTGCACCATTAGTAATAATTATGTTTTTCATTTTCAGCCTTTTGAATCACTAATCGACGCCTCTAAAATGGCGGATGTTCTGCGCCTGAGTGATTACGAATGGATAACAATAAGCCATTGGCGGAACGAAAGCTAAATAGTTTGATAAAATAAAGGATGAGCCAAACAGAAACTAAACATAAGGAAAACTAAACCTCTAAAGAGATGACACTAGGTCCGGTAGGCCATACAGGCCAGGCTTTTTTTTTATAGGCCGGCATATCAGGCAGTCGGTACTGTGGAGGCAAAAGTTTTTTTTTCATTTGTTATGCCCTGAAGTAAATATCCTGTACAGTACCTCTTTGTTGTGTTCGGGTTGTACATGAAAGTTGGGGTTATTGCAGTGAATTTTTTTCCTGGACAGGAGGCGCAGAAGTGTATATAAAGGGGCTCTTTCCCCACCTTTTCCTTAGAGGTGCCGTGGTGCTTTTGTGTGTGTTTATGTGTACAGTACGCAATATGAGAGTGCAGAACGAAAGAACTGGACAACAACTATTGAAGTACAGCCTGTGAACATGATCGTCAATTGGAAATATTTGTGTGAATCAGAAAGACTACGGTATTTGGAAGTGGAGGAATTGTGAGTCGAGGACAGCCGAAGGATTGTGCTTGGCCTGGCCTACCTGGCCCGTTGGGAACAATGCCTGGGCAGCGGTAACGTGGTGGGGGATGGGATCTTGGCGGCAGGAGGAACCCATTCTCCGTAATGTCTCGAGAGAGAGGGCCCACGAGAAATTGAAGTCAAGATAAAAAATTAAAAAACAAAAAGTGGAGGAGGAAGTAGGAGGAGGAGGAGGAGGAGGTGAGGATCAAAGGTTGATCACAAAATTTCCCAGCTTTCAGTCCTACTGAGTGAACTTAGCGTCCTGTGGAATTCGCAACATTGACCCCGCGGGTATCTGAAAGAATCCACACCTTGTTTGCCATGGCAGAGGATTTGCGGGGGGGGGTGGGAAGATGGGTATGGGGGAGATATGTGAGTATGCCGGTGACAAAGCTTCCGGGGATTGTTGGGTTGCCTGTTTGGCGGAACAGTGGCGGGGATAATGGTTAGCTCATCTCATGGCTGCCCTGCTTCCTGTGTCAATTTCCGAGGATTTCCTCTTCCCTACCTTCCCCCCTTACCCCACCTTTCTTCGTTCCCCGTGCTGCCCGTAAGTTTTCGTTCTTTCCCCTCTGCTTTTGGTCAATTCTCGAGCTGTCCTTTAATGTCGTCTTGCTCGGTGTATTTTGGCTACGCCGCCAATATTAACCCATCACTCTTGCATCCCTAAGGTTCCAACGGTATTGCAAGTTTGAGTAGCGCATGGCACAATAGAATACGATAAATTATGGTGATTTGGCGTGAACTCACCGGGCGCCGTTAACAGTTCTAGTATGATATAACAAACACCTCTATATCTCGCTAGGGATACAAGGGATGGTAAGGGTTTACACATGGCCCAAAGAGGAGAAAGAGAAACCCCTTCAAATGCGCAATTAACATCCTCCATTGCGGAGGGTATCGTGGATCGACCGGACTCCCCAATGGCCTCCTCCCGCACAGGGATATCCGCGTGCGCTGCCAAAGCCCTATAATCAAGTCTTGCGTCTAAGTTAGACATGCCCTGATCTCCGCAGGCTCGACATCTATGATCCGCCGGTTACAGGAAACTCAATATATTAGCACTTTCTACAGTATCAACTCGGATGACAAACGACACCGCTACTCGACGTCAAGCCATAGCATGAGATTACGTTTTCCGGCTTTATACTTTGTAGCTGCGGTTTACCGTGGGGTATCGGTTGTTTGCAGCACAGTAACGTGCGGTATCACATTATCCGAACACGGATATCCCGGGACATGGCAAGGTTTTGCCAATTTGGCTGGGGAGATTATATATGTTCGCACCCCCCCCCCCCCGACAAGAGAGGGAATTGCGGTGGGCAATAGGAGACCAAGTTAGGGGAGGATGGGATATCCCTCCCAACTCGTTCGTAAATCGATATTCCACAGCGCTGTAGGTCTTTCGATCAGTCTCGGCAGGTTAGAGTACGATGCAATACGAAGGCTCGAAAAACTCGGTATGCACCTAGGATGTGAGCAGGGGTATCGGGGATCCGGGCCAGGCATTAGTGACCAGGAGGAGCAGGGACTACAATAACAATGGTTGAGACCCGCTGGAAGATGCAACGTTCGCAGCGGATTCGGGAGGCCAAGCTGTTTGTGGGCGGACGGGTGAAAATGTACCAGCGTACGCTGAGCACTACTCTCCAAAAGCATTTGCCATGCAGGTGATCTGCATCCAAAACCATGCGTGGAGGATTTGGCTGCATACCGGCCTTTTCAAGTTTCAACAAGGCTCAGGGAATCGTGGTTAATATCGTAGACAAAGGTATTAATTTTACTTAGAGAGCAAGACTGAGAAGTGTGGACAGCCTCCCAACCTCATCTTCAAGCTCCTGTATTACTCTTCAAGAGTCCCGGAAA
Organism: Tuber magnatum; assembly: GCA_003182015.1. Taxonomy (NCBI): domain Eukaryota; kingdom Fungi; phylum Ascomycota; class Pezizomycetes; order Pezizales; family Tuberaceae; genus Tuber; species Tuber magnatum. The sequence continues at coordinate 1,265,645 of PYWC01000053.1, forward strand.
TACCCGTACTTTATATGCTTTCCCCTATATCTAAACAGCCCCTACGTCTACACTTCGGGGGAGGGAAGGGGGGGAAAGAATTGTAGAAACAATGAACAAAAAATGTGCAAAGATATAGAGCCGGAGCGCGACAGAAAAAAGGAAAGAGGACGGAAAATTTCAAGCTCACAACCCGAAACTGACAAATCCTGACCCGACTACATAAGAAAACCCGCACGAAGGTCCGGATGGTATGTGACATGAACATTCCCATCGCACATGATGTCTTGTCACCAATAAGAAACGCTTAAACTGGGTTTCTGTGACAGGCACACTCCGGAAGGAAGGGGGAGGGCGATGCCTCTCCGGCTTAGGCCATGCTGGGGGTAGCAGAGGGTGGGAGCTGTAGTAGCGCTATCACTCCCGCATGGCCATACTTAGCAGCACACCAGGGTGGTGTTCGACCCGATTTGTCCTGCTTGTCAGGGCTAACGTCGCCCTGTCCAAGCAATATCTTCACCACTCACTCGCACCCATTCTCAGCAGCACAACAGAGTGGTGTTTGCCCCTCGTCATCGGGCTTGTCGGGATTGACATCGTCGCGCCCGAGCAGTGCGCTCGCCACTCCTTCTCGCCCGCTCCCAGCGGCTCAATAAAGTAGTGCTTGGCCGCCATTATCTTGTTTGTTGGGATTGATGTTGCACCGTCCGAGTAGTGTTTTCATCACTTGCTCGTGTCCGCGCCGCAGCGCGACAGAGAAGCGTTTGGCCGCGGTTATCCTGTTTGTGGGGTTTTCGGCTGACGTCGCCCCGTCCGAGTAGAGCTTCCACCACTCCCTCGAACCCATTCCCAGCAGCACGAAAGAGTGGTGTTTGGCCGTAATTGCCCGGTTCGTTGGGGTTGACATCATCCCGTTCGAGTAATATTTTCACCACACCCTCTTGTCCTTCCCCAGAGGCAAAAAAGAGCGGTGTTCGGCCGTTCTCATCCCGTCTGTCGGAGTTGACGTTGCTCTGTCCGAGTAGCATTTCCCTCACCCCCTCCCCTTGTGCCCGCTCCGAGCAGCACTAAAGAGTGATGTTTGGCCTCTGTGACCCGGTTCGTCAGGGCCGACGTAGTCCGGTCGGAGCAGTATTTTCACCGCTCCCTCGTGCCCACTCCCAGCAGCCCACACGGGAGATGTATTACCTCTGCAGTCTTTTTGGTTGATATCACAACCTTCCACCTCCGCCAAAAAAGCTACAATCTCAACGATCCCGAATATTGATGCGCAGTGTAGACCACCGAACAGCAAAAACCTTTCAAAACCAGCGAACACCATTTCAGCACTTTCAAGAGGGTTTCAGAAGATATGTGGTTATCATAGTTGTCAAATAGCTGTAGCGCAAGCAACTTCGCGCAATCTCAGAAGCCTCTTTTCGCGCGGACTCCCCGATATAAAGAGTATTCGAGAAAGGGCCTACCTTGGATATCAGCAGAGGGGCTGGCGGAAAGAGCCTTAACCCGCTGAGAATCCAGATTACTTAAGCAGGTTCCCGCCATTGTGGCATGAGCTGTACCAAAAAGATCGGGATGTGCTCGCAGGCACTCTTGAAGAGTAAAGTGGATTAACCGGACTGTGAAAGCCTCTTTGTTTACTGGGAGAGGTCCTTTACAACAGGCTAGCAGTGTCTCAATTGAAGGAGCATTGGTGGTATTGAGATCCGGCGGCCCTATTTCGGCTGCTGCGGCATGGCACATTTCATCAGCCTTCATGGGCCGCTCCGAGTGAGAGATCCACATCAAAGACAGCCATAACTTACCGCCTCAATTTCTCCCCCCTATCCCTTTATCCGACCCAGAGTTGCACCATAGGCGTTCCCCAACTCTAAGCCATTCGTTACCGCACTAAGCTTTTGTCGCCTGCGGTGGATCGTGGTTTCTTGCGGGATGGCGTCGATATTCAACGAGACTAGCGACAATCCAGATATGTATCTGTTATTGGATGACTCTATTTCGCCCCCCCGCCCGATCGCACAGGTTGTAAATCACCAATGAGCCAACATCGCAGCTTGTTAGCACTTGTCCATCCCCCGAGTTTCGTCCTCGTTACCTAATATATGTCTTTCCGACCCCCCATGTCTATATAGCAAACGAAACGGATTCATTGCCGGCGTACTAGTTCCCAAATTCCTCGGTTTGTAAGAGTCATTCCTCTGTACTTTCCACTCGGCGGTCTTGAATATCCCGATACCGCAACCTAGGATCTAGGGGGGGGAGCCGGGCTAGGATATCTGATCGGTCATCGGCAAAAGTTATTCAGTATGTTAAAAGCGACGGCCGTGTTCAAAGAGTTGGTATTATTGCTGAATGAATGAGACATTTTCCTTTTTTTTTTTCGCTGCTCAGGCAGGGTATCGTAGATGATGGATGGCAAAGTCGGTCGACTATTGGAATTCCCGGGGGCCGAATAAAAAGCGGGGTGCTTGTGAAACATCATCGCTACCTTTCGACCATCGAATCAATCTCACCCGAATTTGTGCCAATAACAATACCCTGTTCGTGCCTAACATACCGCACCGGTACCATCAAATGCCACGACTCTTTGAGTGTTAAACCTCCAGTGCAGCGCGAGACTTGGGCTGCGATGAGCAAACACCCTAGAAGCGCCACGGCAGAATCGGCTATGATAGCTTGATAAATACACAAGTGTATCAAGCCCTATGGATAAATCAGTCGAAAGACTCGCATATCACCTAATCTAATGTAAAAGCATCATATCATACTTCCCCTTGATGTCGATGCAGGCCTGAAAGCTCTCTAAGCCACTCTTCACAAAGGTGGGAACCGTTCTCTTTGATATCTATCGAGACTGCCAAGTGAGAATATTTGTATCTAAGTCACTTGCACTTGTGATAGTGGAGTAGACCTGGTGAACAAGATATATCTTTAAGACTCATAGATTAATCCAAGCTTGTGTGCTCTTCTAACTGAAAGGAAAAATACACCCCTATTTATACCCTTCTATGGTTACGCAAACACTAACTCATACCAAGGAAATCTATAAAACCTGCTAGAATCTTCTAGCATAATACTGGGTCAGGTGACTGTGTCACATGACTGACACAGTCACACCACTGTACAGGAATAAGATACCATAATTTTGAACACTTCCCCGATGGTTCCATTCCCAGCCTATTAGAAAACCCTTCAAACATCACCTTAACTAATACCTTTGTACATATATCCGCCAAATTGTCCTCCATTCCAACTGCTATCACATCTATCTTCTCCGCTTCCAGTACTTCTCTAGTGTAGTGGTGCTGAACGTTGATAAGTTTCATTTAGTCAGAAACGCCTGCATTTTCGGTAAGCTTAATAGCTGCTGTATTGTCACAGTATAGAATCGGCACTGTCTCAATTCCCATATGTGATATTCCTTGGCTTAGCCAGATGCTTTGTCGAGCGGCGAATGCAAGTGCAACATACTCAGCTTCTGTTGTAGATGTTGCTAGGGTTTTTTGTTTCTTCGATTGCCATATCATAGTACTTCTGCAAACTTGTACGATCAGACCGGTAAACAATTTTCTTTCTTCGAGATTTGAGGTGAATGAAGCATCACTAAAGATCTTCGATAGTTGCTCCTTGCTGTCTTGGTTGTATTGTAATCCCTTGGTATTGGTTTTTTTGAGATAACTTAGTACTCTTTTGGCAGTGGTGAGATGTGTGGTAGTAGGCTTTGAGGAGAATTGGCTGAGGAAAGCAGTGGCATGTGCGATGTCAGGTCTTGTGGTGACAGCGGCGTACATCAGCGATCCAATGATGGACTGGTATTGTCATTGATCGCATAGTTGATCATCGTCTTTTGCTTTCATAAGTGTAGTATGGACTTCAATAGAAGAAGCAACTGGTTTGGCTTCACTTAGGTCAAATCGTTCGAGGATCTCAGTAATATACCGTTGTAACGTGTTCGGGCCAGGCCCTAGTCACGTGGCAGTACGATAGCAGCAGATGGCTTCGTGATCAACATGAAGCGAACGCTGCTTGCTAAAGTAGGCTTCGAACAGGGTGTAATAGGAGATCAAAGAAGTAACTGTTCAACCAAGTATATATTAAGAATACTGTCTGTCGGAGTCTGCTGTTTCCATCACGGAAATCAGCGGTCTTTAAATACAGCATATCACTTATCTCCAGTATGAGTGATATTGCAAAACAATGTGTGTATCAACCGAGAGCACACGAAACAATACAAGTATCAAACGATACTGTGAAACCAAACATAAAACAACCTTAGTACCCGTACCAGTTACACTCCCAAAATAAAATAACAATTTCATCAAATAAAACAACCTAATAAAATCCTAATAGCCGGTAATTCCGCTATTCACCTGAAAGTCCACTTAGGACCCATCCTCATCGTCATCGCTATCCTGCAACAATCTCATGTCGTCCTACAACATCCATTCCGAACCTTCCAACCATCTTTCCAAACACTCCCCACATGGCGCTCCACGCACAAAGCAACCTGACTCCCAGTAGTGTGGCAGGTCCACAAAGTTCTGTACTATCCAGTCTTCCCATTCCTCCGTCTCGACATCGATTCGACCGCAATCCTCGCAGTGATCAATGTAGAATATCTTCCAGTATGCGCTTTCTAGGATGATCTTGCGGTATAGCAGGTATCCCAATCTGAGGTCTCGTCCCTTTATGCTAACTTCTTCGTAGTTTGATATTTTGTTTCTTTCATGTAAGGAGAAGTTTCTAAGAGGGTAAAGGTTTGGAGGTCTGGTAGTTTGGTCTGTTTTCTTCAGCGTGTTAGAGGGATGGTGGGTGGTATTTATGTTTCGGTGGTGACCCCGCTTAGGTGTTGGCCTCGCTTAGGTGTCGGCCTCGCTTAGGTCTTCAGGGGAAGGGGGGTGTTGCTTAATTTCGGTTTCTTCCGTCTCCATGCAACCATCACATTTTTCTGTACTCAGGTAGCACCTGCTACCGAAGCGGAAAACATCTGACACTGATCCTCCCCACATTCGTCCTGTCGATTCTGTTGTTATTTCTAAGCATTTGTTGCAGATGTGTATGAATAGTCGGTGTGTAAGGTATCGTCTAGGGATAATATCATGGTTTACCAACAGTCCCATTAGCTGATGGCGCAGTCTCCACCGTACTTGCGCATAGTTTGACATCGTAAGGCTGTTGGATGGAGTGTTTTTTCCTCTCGCTATTGCCAGTACTCCGCCTCGGCCAGCCGGGCTAGGTATGCTGCTTCATCTTCCATTACCCGATTTTCATCTTCGCTGCTTTCGAAATCGCTCTTGAAGTGGGCTGACCAAAATCCGTCCTGTATCCCTTGGTCCGTGTCCGGGCGCAGGTGTTGGATTTCTGGTAGGGTTGGGCTCCACGCCACCGTCACATGATTTATCATAGGGGGTAGCTCATCCTCTGGTTTGTTGTCTTCCCACTATTGATTAACCAATTCTATCGCATTTTCCAATCCTTCAAGGGGTTCCCAGCTATTTTCTGTTTCCGGGTACCCCACCCATTTTACTAGGAATTGGTCATGGTCATATCGTCTTCTATGGTCTTGTATCGTCTCTACTTCACATTCCGGCTTCTCGGTAACCACAATTGGTGGTGGTTTCACGTGGCTCCGGCCAGGGAAGGAGATATTATCGTTAGGGTGGTATCTTTTCGCCGTAGATGCATAGAATGTTGCTTCTCGGTTTCTGTACATTCTGCCATCTATTTCTACGGTGCAATTTTGTGTATACTCATCATATTCGATTATCTTGAATGGTCCACGCCAGCGCGGTTGGAATTTCTCGCTGGGTCCCGACTCTGTTGCGAACAAACATCCGTATACCAGTAACAGATTACCCTTTCCTATTAGTGTATGGTGTCTGTGTCGTTTTGCTGCCGTTCTCGTGCTTCTAAATCGTGCCCATTTAATCGCATTGAATGCTGTGTTCTGGATCGTTTGGTGCCTGTTTAACAATTCGTCAGCAGCCAGTACTGCGGAGTTCTTGAACTTTGCTAGGGGAAGTAGTAGGTAATTCTTTCCAAAAATGGCCTCATATAGTGACATACCGAGAGTTTCTGACCATCCTGCATTCAGGTATGCTGCTGTCTCTGGTATAGCATCAAACCAATTGTTTTGTCTTACGTTGACTAGGTTTCGGAGAGCTGTCGTCAATTCTCGAATTTTCCTTTCGACTTGTCCATTGGTTTCATGATGGCCTGGTGCCGCCTTGATATGCTCAATGCCTAACGATCGACACTGTTGTCTCTACACATGTGACTTAAATTGTGGGTCCGCATCGCTTACCAGAGATGTTGGGTAGCTATGGGGTGTAAATATTTTGTTGCGTAGAAGTTCCCAGGTTGCTTGCTGTTGCTTGCTTCGTTGTAGGTATAAGCCACCTGAATCCTGAAAACCTATCCATCGCGACTAGGATCGTGTCGTATCTGCATGAGTTGTGGAAGGGTCCCGCAAAGTCAATTGCTATTGATTCGAAGATTTCTGACGGCAGGGTAATTGTCTGAGCCTTTCCTTCTGGCAATTTTGTAGGCTCCTTATTTACCTGGCATGTGTGGCACTGAGTTACATACGCTCTAAAGTCTTTCTGCATTTCAGGCCAAAATAGGTACTCAGTTGTGTACCGTAAGTTTCGTTCAACACTGTGGTGGCCTTTGTTGTGAATTTCGCTAATGACATATTCTCTTAACGTCGTATTTCCGTATGCGGGGCCTTTTGGGATATACAGGCAGTCTTCCCCATACCTCGTTTTTGCGTATAGCATTCCGTTTGCAACCTTGTAGGAGGACAAGTCTCCTGTGAAGTCCATACTCTCATTGACCTTTTTCCAAATTGGTTCTTTCCGGTATGCTGCTATCGTTTGTGCTCAGAATGTTCCGATCATTTCATTGACTGTTTGTAAGGTGTCGCGTTCGTCTTCTATCTCGCTTCCTTTGATTGTCTCAGGTAGGTCTTCCTCCTCGTTGTCTTCCAAGACATCGTATAGCCCACGCCGGTATTCTGTCATCGTCGGGGGCATTACTGAGACTATTGTCCCATTGGTAAGGCTTTCTAGCCTTTCTGCTCGTCTAATCGGTGGTGGGCTATGAGGTCCCAGCATTCGGAAAGCCGCTATCGTCTCGGCCGTAAGGTTCTCTATTGGTTCTGGCTCCAGCATTTGGAATGCTGGAGCTTCCAGGTTTAGCAGTGCCGGAATTGTACCAGATCTGGGCGTCAGCTGGGCAAGGGTGGATGGCCCTTCTCCCGCACTTGTTGGTCTTCTGCCAGTTATCTGTTGCCATTCCCAGTCATTGATTTCGGGGGACTCTGGAGGGCCTGAGTCGATCTCTGTACTTGGGGGGCTTGGTCCTTCACTAGGCGGTTGAGGGGCCGATTTTCCCCGTCGTCTAGGATGGTTGTTTGTGAATTTGATCTCAGTTTAGTGATACGGGCAATGATCCACGTAACAGTTTGAGTAGTGTAACGCGCTATGTTGGAGTTCTTCCAGTAGCGTACTTCACAGAGTACACTGGTCACCCCAATCGTTTCCTGCAGTGATTGAGCAGGGGCTTTTGGGGGGTACAGGGGCCTCGTTGGGGTACTCAGTATAGGAGTAAGGAGGGGGTGTAGGGGAGAACTCATGCATGGGCTCCATTGTGTTTGATTCTTGCTCATAGACTGTGTTATCTGAGATGTCATCCGATTCCTTCGTATTATCGCGGACATAAAGAGGGTTCAAGTCTGATTCTCCCTCCTAAACTCGGGAAAGGGCATCAGCTAAATAGTTCGTGCTTCCTGGTACATAGACTATTTTCACGTCGTATTTTCCCAAGGCACTTAGCCATCTCACCTGCTTTCTGCTAGGGTTCTTTACCGTTCGCAGGTGTGTTAAGGGTTGGTGGTCTGTAACTATCGTAAAGGAATTTCCTATAAGCATATTGTGGAACCTGTTAAGCGCTTCCATTATTGCTAAGGCCTCTTTATCGGTTGTCCCATAGTTCATCCGTGCGTTGGTGAACTTCCTGCTGTGTAACACGGCTGGTCGCGCCGTCTCATAAGTGGGTCTCTGTCCCACCCATGCTCTCACTCCTAAGTCTGTAGCATCCATAACCAACCAAATTGGTTCCTTGCTTCTTATGTCTATTGGTCGCATGACATGGTGATCGATAATTCGCTTTGGGATCATATCGAATGCGGTCTGGTGGGTCGTTGTCCATACGAATTCGGCATTTCCCGTTAAGTTGGTTAACGGTGCAGTCAATGTTGCATGGTGCGGGAGAAACTGGGCCACATAATTCACGATTACTAGGAATAGTTGAAATTCCTTCTTGTTTTTTGGTGTCTCCCATTCTGCAATGGATGATATTTTCTGAGGGGAGGCACGGATTCCCTCGTTGTTCACTATATGTCTTAATACTTCCAGCTTGTCCACAAAAAGTACTGACTTCTTTTTGCTCGCATAGAATTTTGCTTTTCTAAGTCGATCACATACTTGGCGTATATGTTTCTCGTGTTCTTCTGATGTGTCTGAAAATATGAGAATATCATCAATGTATACCCATAAAAAATGATGTAAAAATTAAATTAGGAGGTCCTCCATTATCCGCATAAATGTTGCTGGTGCATTCATGTCTCCTTGCAGCATTACTTTGCTCACAAATCCTCCAAACGGGGTTTTGAATGAGTTGAACTTAACACTGTCCTTGTCCACCCTTGTTTGGAAGTATGCGTCGCTTAGGTCGATCTTACTCCTGAATTTGGCTCGTCCTGTTCGGTTAAGGATCTGCTGTTGATTTGCAAGCGATGGACTATCCATGATCGTGTTATCGTTTCTCACTTTCAGTTCCACTAGGGGGCAGATCCTTCCATCTGATTTGGGTTGTACAAACATAGGTGCTGCTCCGGGAACCTCCTGTCATACAATTACTCCACTTCGTAGTTTCTCGTTTATCCAGTTCATGAGTTTTTCCTTGCAGGCTTCCGGGATCAAGTATGTTGGTTGATTTCGTAGGTCGGTTGGATCTTTTAGCCGAATGTGGTGGCTAATCTTACGCACACGGGGTAGCATTTCAGGGACCTTGTCCAGGAATACATCCCTGTATTCTTCCAACAATGTTTTTGTGGTGGTGTCTGACACAGCGGCTCGGAATTCCCTGCTTGTTGGTTTGCATAGCACACGTGGTTTGTCATCGGAAAATTCCACTGCTGTATCCCCACACCTGCTAAGAGCATTATGTCTTTTCAAGAATGGTATTCCAATCAGGGTGTCGTACTTTGCCAAGTTGCCTATCAACATCTCCTGATTTGTCCATTTCTTTTTCCTGATTCCTAAGGTCAGTCCACATTTCTTGTGGCTTGAAGAGCGGGATCCTTTCATAGCCATATTGATTGTTGTTGGTTGGGGTAGAGGCTCCGTAGGGATGCCATGGGTAGAGATAAAGGTGGTGCTAATTATGTCGCAGCCGATTGTTCCCGTGTCAAAAAGTACCGTTACTGGGTGGCCTTCTACGTGAATCGTTCCTTCAAGAGTGTCACGGGGCCTGATTGCCAACATTGGTTGCGTTCGCAGGCTTTCCATTTCCACTGAGTTAATTTCCACTTTGTCATATTCGGTTGCTTCCATGTGGTTTGTGCTAGCCTCTCGCTTAGCAGCCTTTACTTTTCCATTTTTGGAATAGCAATCCTTTGCATAGTGCCCCTTTTTCCCGCATTCGAAACACATGCCTTCCTCGCGTCGTTTCTGCTTCTTGTCTTTCTTGTCCTTTGAATCCTTGCAGTATGGTTTATCCTTTTTCGTATTATCCCGCAATGATGATCCTTTACTGTTCTTTGGCTGCGGTACATGGGTCCGGCAAACTCCGGTCGTATACAGGATAGCGTCCTTCCGTTCGGCCCGCTTAACTATCTTTTCAAAGGAATCACCCTCCTGTTCCATGGGTTCTACCTCCTGTCATAGTCTGGGATGCATTGCTTCATACAATTTTTGTTGCAGCGTATACTGAGACACCATCCCAGTAGGCAATCGTCCATAATACATTAAGAGATCCGTCGCGACCAAGATTACTCTTTCTGTTTTGCCATTTCGTACTTGCTGGATATCCTTGAACCTTTTGTATAGTTCTTCCGTGTTTCGCAAGGATTGGAATCTCTCTCTCAAGTATTTTATCAGGGTCGTTTCTCTGATCTTTTCCCCACTCTCATAGTGGTTCATTGCTTGGTGGTATGCCTTCTCTGCCTTCCTGGTACAGAAGCTTCCAATGTATGCTCCGCTTCCTTCCTTAGTTTTGTCCACTCCATGTAGGGCCAGGTATTGAGAGGTTGTTATAACCCACTGGTCAAATACCTCAGGTTTTAAGTCGTCCTTTTCGCCTGAGAATGAGGGTGGCAGCGGAAGTTTAATTTTAGGTCCTGTTTGCGCGGCACCTGGGCCGGGTGGTCTGGCAGATTCACTTTTGGACATATTGTATTCGGACTCTTCATTACTCGAGCTATTGTCTGACGAGCTTTCTGGAGAGTCACTGGGGGATTCGTCAGGTGGCTGCCTTACTACCGAGTAATCTGATGCTTGTTCATTGTCTTCTTCCTTCTTAGGCGTTCCGACAGGTATGCTATCTTTCTTCGGTGGTTGCACCGGTGCCTTTCCTTTGCTGGGGCTGGGAGGAAATAGCCCAGGAAGGCTACTTGCTGCCTTCGCTAATTCGTCAGTCGATTCGCTAAAGGTCTGCTTGGCCAAGTCTCGCGCTAGTTGTCGTTCTGCTTCGTTGATCGGGAATTCGCTCTTTGGCCCTTTCGGTTTCTTGGGTTGCCTTTTCTTGGTAAGGCCCTCTTGTGGGACCTGCTTCCCACTTCGAGTCTCCAGTAACTCAATGGTGTCGTGTTGGCAGAGCCGAACCCTTCGTGGTTCTGCCGCTCCCCGATGCTAGCTTCGCTGTTCGACTTTTCGTAGGTTGATCAGACCAGGTCCCTGCAGGTTTCTTAACCACTTGCGGAGGTTAAAAAAAATGTAACGTGTTCAGGCCAGGCTCTAGTCATGTGGCGGTACGATAGGAGCAGATGGCTTCGTGATCAACACGAAGCAAGCGTTGCTTGCTAAAGGAGGCTTCGAACGGGGTGTAATAGAGGATCAAAGAAGTAACTGTTCAACCAAGTATATATTAAGAATACTGTCTGTCAAAGTCTGCTGTTTCCATCACGGAAATCAGCGGTCTTTAAATACCGCATATCACTTATCTCCAGTATGAGTGATATTGCAAAACAATGTGTGTATTAACCGATAGCATACGAAACAATACAAGTATCAAACGATACTGTGAAACCAAACATAAAACAATGTGTGTATCAATCGATAGCACACGAAACAATACAAGTATCAAACGATACTGTGAAACCAAACATAAAACAATGTGTGTATCAATCGATAGTACACGAAACAATACAAGTATCAAACGATACTGTGAAACTAAACATAAAACAATTTGTGTATCAACCGATAGCATACGAAACAATACAAGTATCAAACGATGCTATGAAACCAAACATAAAACAACCTTAGTACCCGTACCGGTTACAACTGTCCCTGGTAGATTTTGGGATTATCTTTCTAGATTTTGATCTGCATGCCTAATAATAGTGATGCTTGTCCAGAGTCGGTACATTGAAAATGTGGTTGTATTTTGTCAATACATGTATCGACTAATGTGCGTTTTCTGGCTATCAGGATATCGTCAACGTAAATGCAACAAAAGAGGCTTTTCGCTACGAGAATACATAGGTCAAGGTTGGTAACTTTAAGGTTTATGGTTTTGAGAGTTTAGGTCAGTCTTTGGTACCATAGTCATGGGGATTGCTGGAGTCCATAAATAGCTTTGTTAAGCTTCCAGACCTCGCCTGGTTCACGATACCCTTCCGGGAGTTCCAGGTAGGTTTCCATGTCTATGGTGTCATATAGGAAGGCACTCTTAATATCGATTTGTCGGAACTTGTAACCACGTTTGACAGCTACTCCCAGCAGGAGTCTCAGGGATTCTAACCGAGCAACTGGGGTATAAACCTCTTCATAGTCTTCCCCTGGGGCTTGGTTGAAACCTTTTGCGCAGTATCGTGCTTTCTGAAGTTCAATAGTGCCATCCTTTTTGACTTTGGTCTTATAAACCCATCATCCTGTTAATATCTTTTTTCCACTTGGTTTTTCCACTTCCACTCCTACTTCTTATTTTCTTAGTATCTTCATTTCTTCATCCATGGCTTCCTGCCATTCATCCCTCCCCTGCGATTCCATGGCCTCTCTATACGTATTGGGGTCTGGTATGTAATACATGAGACCAACAACCATGTATCTTTGAAGATTCCCTTATTCATTTCCAAGCTGTTCACCAAGTTCCTCTCTTCTTTCTTGAAGAAGCTGCATCTCGTCCTCAGTTAGGCCTTCCAGCTTGCAATCCTGTTCATTCCCTTTTATTTGATGTTGCCGATACTATATCTTCTTTCCTATTTGCAGTTGGTCCTCGTCTCGTGCTTTCTGGGTCTGAGTTCGTTCACAAGTAGAACAACAGGGTGCTGGAGGTGCTGAGGAGGAGGTATCTGGAGGAGGAATTGGTATTGACTGGAATTTGCCAGACATAAAGGTACTTGAGGTTGGTACTGGTGTTGTCGGTCTTAGTGGGGTAGATGTCCTGTCCTGATCAGTATGTTCTGATTCACTGGATTGATCCGACTTTTCTGGCTCTTTTCTTTCTATTGTTCGTTGAAGATATTCAAACGATACCCTTTTTGTCTTTTCAAATTTCACATCTCTTACTTCGATCATGGTATACCGTTTAGGTAGGTAAACACAGTAAATTGTCAGACTGCAAGTGTAGCCGACTAGGTGATCTTCTTCTGCTGTCTGGTCAAACTTTCCTCAGTTCTCAGCTAGGATATGTACCATGACATCAGCGAACCAGGGATGGAGGTGACGAATCGTGGGTTTCATTTTATATGGTTGCTCAAAAGATGTTGTTTTTATTAATGAATGCCATTGGCGATTGTAGAGATAAGCCGCTGTAGAATAGACTTCTCCCCACAATGATTTTTATTCAGGTAGCATCATACATCGTACTATTGTTGTGAGGGTACAATTCAGCCTTTCTGTGACTCCATTTGATTCAGGGTTGTAGGCTGGTGATGTGGTGTAGATGAATCTTTTTGTGTTTAAGAATTTAGACACTTTCCAGTTAAGGTATTCGTTTCCTTGGTCACTATGCAATCGCTTGACTCATTTACCAAATTGAGTAAGTACCATTTCCCAGAAGTGTTTTATTGCAATTTCTGCTCCATCCTTTGTCTATAGTAGATAAATTCCACAATACCTGGTATAATCATCTATAAATGTCATGTAGTAGAAATTCTTTCCCAGCATGGGTGTGGACATTTGACCACTAAGATCGCAATGGACTTTGTCGAAAGCTGACTGGGTTTCGATATCCTTTGATCTTAGTTTTACATGCGTGAATTTGTTCCGCTTGCATGTTGTACAGTGAAAGTCTGATGGAGGAGCGATAGGGGTAGCGTCCTTGTAACAATCCTTAATCACACTCAGATGTCCAAGAGCCTTGTACCATTCTTTATAAACCGAAACAAAAGACTTTTCATTACTTATCCTAACATACCACAATCCACTTTTCTTGTCCACAGCCATGAAAATCCTCCTTTCCTTCTCAAACATTCTTTTTCCTTTTTCCACTTTGACTTTTACTCCAACATTGTCCAATCGGGATTCAGATACAGATAAGTATCGAAATGTGGGTATATATAGTGTTCATTTGAGGATGACTGTATGTTTAGTCCTGTCCAACAGGTGCATGTGGAGGTAAGCATCTCCGGATGCAGTTGCCTGGTAAATTCTACCATCTGCTGTTACTATCTTTTCAGAGGAAGGCGTAAGACTTTGGAAGTCACCTAAATTCAGTGACATATAGTTCGATGCTCCAGAATCACATAACCATTCCGCTGAGACTTCTCTGGTTGTCGTACTGCAGACAACCTTTTCCTCTGGTATAGAAGGTTCCTTGGCTTTCGCCATGAGAACCGTAACTATTCCGTCGGTAACAGCTACAGTGTTCAGCTTGTTGTCCTGTTTCTTCTTTTTGGCTTTTTCCCTTAAAAGACCTCGACACTTGTTGGTATTGTGGGTATCACTTTTCCCACCTCTTGCTGCACACCATGTACAATGCATCTGTTTCTTGTTCTTGTAAGGTACCGATAGTACCTTTTCCTCTACTTTACCTTCTCCTTTTTCTGCTACCCTACTTAGAAAGTAATCCCGAAGCCCCACATATCTGATTGTCTTTCTTGCAGACAAGACATTGGATAGATCAGGATGCAATTCGTTGATGGATAATATGAAGACAGTACCCTTGACTTCTTCTGCCTGTGTCTATGCTTGCATCGCGGTTCAGAATTCGCTGGTTGTTTCATCATCAGTGGATGAACATCGTTGGGCAAGGCTGTTCTACGCAGTTTTGAACTTTGTGGCATGGTTGGAGATGGATTGGGTGGAGACAAGTTTGATTTTCCAGATGGCTTCAAGTAGCATCATGTTAGTAGCTGGAGTTTCTTTGTCAAATCAGTCTTTGAATGCTTGCCAGATTTCCGCTGCTGAACTTTTGGCAAAGATGTTGGCATAGTAGATGAAGTGTACTGCTTGGTAAAGGTAGAATCTGGCTTTAGTGTCCTTTTTCTTCCATGTAGTAACTTTTGCAGTATTGTAACCGGTACAGGCACACATTGTTTTCTGTTTGGTTTCACAGTATCGTTTGATACTTGTATTGTTTCATGTGCTATCGCTTGATACACAAATTGTTTTATGTTTGGTTTCACAGTATCGTTTAATACTTGTATTGTTTCGTGTGCTATCGCTTGATACACACAGTGTTTTATGTTTGGTTTCATAGTATCGTTTGATACGTGAATTGGTTCATGTGCTATCGGTTGATACACACATTGTTTTGCAATATTGCTCATACTGGAGATAAGCGATATGCTGTATTTAAAGACTGCTGATTTCCGTGATGGAAACAGTAGACTTCGACAGACAGTATTCTTAATATACTAGGTTGAACGGTTACTTCTATGATCTCCTATTAAACCCCGTTCGAAGCCTCCTTTAGCAAGCAGCACTCGCTTCTTGTTGATAAAGAAGCCATCTGCTGCTATCCTACCGCCACATGACTAGGGCCTAGCCCGAACACGTTACAAGTATGGTTGAATGCTCCGATCATACAGATTTCAGGCTTCTTTTCCATTCCAAGTACTACCTCTAATAGTCTGAGGACTTCGAAGGCAACCAGCCAGGCTTCCACCCAAGTGTGGTAGTTCTCTTGTCCTTGTAGCTTTGGGTAGTTGGTTACGGATAGCTTGAAGACGGTTTCGGCATCATTCAATATATTGTTTTATCGTGGTACATATCTGATTACCGTCGTTTCCGATCGTCTGTTTTGTGGAATGGGTCAGTTTCTTCGTGACCAAAATTGCCCACTATTTATCTTGCTCAGGTTCCTGATTGCGTCACAGTGTAGCTCGTCATTGTATTTTTCACAACAGGAAGGGAGAAGATAATCAGTTGAAAGAGGGCGTATTTTGTTGCAGTAAGAACATGTCCACCAGTCTCGTGCATCAAAGTACTGGTGGGCCAGGTTGGTTTTATTGTAGGAGATGTTTGAGGGGAGGATCAACGGTATATGCTCACTTAGGAGTGCACTTATGGCCTTGTGGTATATGATGTTCAGGTTTGCGCAAGATCTCACAAACCCGGGCTCATAACCTGAGAATATTTGTATCTAAGTCACTTGCACTTGTGATAGTGGAGTAGACCTGGTGAACAAGATATATCTTTAAGACTCATAGATTAATCCAAGCTTGCGTGCTCTTCTAACTAAAAGGAAAAATACACCCCTATTTATACCCTTCTATGGTTATACGAACACTGACTCGTACCAAGGAAATCTATAAAACCTGCTAGAACCTTCTAGCATAACAATGGGTCAGGTGACTGTGTCACATGACCAACACAGTCACACCACCGTACAGGAATAAGATACCGTAATTTTGAACACCAAGTATCATACTAAGACAGTACTCGTACACCACTCGCACAATGCCGTATCACTACAAGTTGCTATTCCACGGGTCCTATACATTTCCCAAAACTTACCCCATATTCCCAAAGATCAAGGAGCAACCCTGCCAAAGCCAAATACCGTTTCGCGGCCAATCCAAGTGGCAAGTAATTCAAAGAGTCGTTGAACATGCTGATGGATAATCTTTCACAAGGGCCTAAGACAATCAGAGATCATAGATTCAAAACCAACTCAACAGAGTTTATAAACCCTGGCGAACTCTGAAGAAAATTACATTATGGACGACACCCCCAGCATTGCTCACCCGAAAACATCAGTACAGTAGGTGCAATAAAAATAATAATAATAAAGTAATTCCACTTCAGCCTCTCCACACAGCCGCTACGCTTGAGCGCTATAATCCCCGGGCATCTATGATATCACCGCTATTTCCTCGGCGATCTTGCAACCCCGTCACAGACCATCACTCGCCTAGGTTTTTGGTTCGATACGATAAAATATTATGATACAATACGATACAACCCGGCAACTCAGCATAAACCTACCAGAACCATTCCAAAAACAAAAAAAAACAAAAAAAGGACTATCATAGATCCAAATGTAGACGTAAAGAAGGGTAAAGTGCACACACAACACACGGACGAGCAAAAAAGAAACCCCAATCCAGCATTTTCAAATACGATACACAATCAACCCCCTATCTCCCGGTAAATATCAGGAACTCAACTTGTCATCTCCTCCTTAGTAAGGGTCCTCCTGCACACGGTCGTCCTCATCTATAAGCCCTATCTAACGATCCCCAACCACCGCACATCCCATCCCCCATCTATGTTCTCCTGTTATGATATGTCACTACAAGGATACAAGAGCTATGATATCATCAACTCATTCCACAACATAAAACTCTTGTAGCAAAAACACCCACGAATAAATCCCCTTCAACAATTTTCGATACCATAAAGCGAATATACAATCCACCAAGAAAGGACCCCACACTTCCAATCGCTCACGCTACACAGAACCACATCAGGAGAGAGCACCAAATTGTGACCCTGCAGTCCCCGCGCCCCCCCCCTCTGGGAAATTGTGAGCCTGGCGGGGGACGACCAAATCACAATTTCTTCGCACAGCGCGATACACTACGTGATCGCCCGGGTTGGCACCTGGTAGTGCGGTGCGGTGCGATAGGGTACGCAAAGCCGGACATGCCGCTGCTGGCACGCAGGAATCATCACTTACCGCGCAGGGACCGCTTTTCCCGGTACTGCACTGTGGGCTTATCTTGGCAGAGTTGAACTCGAACATCGATGGACACACGACCGGCGGTCGGAAAGGAAGAAGGGGCTGGATATCGTGCCATGCCAGCCCACCGACACAAACCGCGGGGCGGAATTCCACGAGTCACGCGACAAGGACGCGATGGGAGGGGGGTGGGGAGCCACTCGCCGGGTGATCCGATTGCGGTACCTGCGAACGATATTTTTAAATTCATATGCTCTAGATGCTCGCTTACCACTACTGCTACCGCTACCAGACGCGCAAAAAAGAACAGGATGAGTTTAACAATTCGGCAAACGCGGCTACGCTAAAGTGTTCCATGCGTGGTGATGCAACACCAATGTGCTGCTGTGGATATCTTAAAAATCCATATAATTATAGAATCGAGTATATAATGTGCAAAAATTGCGGTCCACCACCCCTACGAAAATACGCACGCAGGCTGGCTGACTGGCAGGCGGGTAGGCAGGCGGACAGGCAGAGGGGTTACGATGCCGGATGGGAAACTTGCCCTTCTCCACTAGACCTCCTGCAGGCACAGATGCACAATTATATCGCTGCAAGGGGTTTCGTTTCACGGCTTCGGCCGGCGTAGCGGGCGTGTGGAATGGATGAATACGATACGACTCGAAGGCGATGGAGGATGACCCAGAGACAACCAGAGTGAGCTCACACAGTTGAACGGGACCTGGCACGGTATGGTTGGTACGGGCGGGGGCCCAGGGGAGAGATCACACACCAGCACTCGCCTCGACTCCCTTACAGCACTACAATCCGACTATCATTTATTCCACCCTATCATTCTCACTCAACCGCCCACAACGCACACCGCACTCGCTCCCAAAAATAAGAATAAAACCCCCTGGATTCTACATACCAATCTAGCCACCCACCCGCTCAACCACTCAAGCAGGTAGCGCCACCCAAAGGGGGGTGGGGGAATAGAACAAAATGGAAAAACCAGTAGAGTAACATACATCTATCCACCTGCCCACCGACAATTCATCCATTATTCAACTCCAAGTAATTAATACCTCGGCCACTTGGCAGGTTCAGAGGGGAAAAAAGAGCCTAAACACGAGATGAGAAGGAAGCAGTAATAAAAGACCCGTACCAAATGCACCCCTAAAGAAAGGAAACAGTTTTTTTCCAAAGAAAAAGGAAAGGGAAAAAAAATACAATTATTCCAGATCGCCATGCGCACACAGGAAAGACAAGACAAGACATATGCCACCATAGTCACATAAAAAAAGCACATGCCGCCAAACTAGCAACTCGGCAAGGACGGCCATGATAAAAATAGCGAAGACGAAGGGAAAGGGGATGAAAAGGAAAGGCCGAGAATGCGCTCCACCAATAGCAGAACTTGGCTAAAGCGCACATCTCCTCAATTCCCCTCACGACGGATGTATCTTAATCTTCAACACCATCCGTCCCCGCCTCCCCATCCTCCTCCATTTCCTGAGTGTCGTCGTCCTCATCGTTATAGTACGCGAGGTGGTTCCCACCGGCGGTGTCGGTCGCAGCGGAGGTGGCGGCTTGTTGGGCATTTAAGTACCGGCGGAGTTTATCCACTCCACTGCCACTGAAGACGCAAAAAACTTCACGCTGGTGTTCGTTGAATTCTACTCGGGTCAACATCGGAAGTAGTGTAAAAAAAAAAAAAAGGACGGGTGATATACCCTCAGGTGGAGGCCTGCAGAATTGGGTAAAATCCTTCCTACTGTAAAAGACGTCGACACCAGTCAAACTAAGATGGGTAAGGCGCTCGCAACTCTTGATCAAGTCATGAATTCCCTGGAGGATAACAGCCATTAGTCGATCCGTTTCCCCGACATAACGCGCACGTACCAACAAGGGACTCACATTAACAGTAAGATTAGTACAATACGACAAGTGAACCCTCTCGAGAGGACACGGTGCATCATTTGTTCGACGGACCAGGGTCTGGATTGCAAAGTCCGTAATCTGGTGACATTTGACCAATCCGATCCTCCTCAACTTTGGTAGCCCCGCAAGATGACACACAGCCTGGTCAGTGAGTAGTGTGCAGCAAGCCAGATCAATATACCGGATCCTATTGCAACAACGTACAAGAGCCTGCACGGCACGATCCGTGAGGTGCTGGCAGTGACCAAGGTGCAAGTAGTGCAAATTCTTCCCCAACTTTACAATGCTATGGGTGACAGCCCTATCGGTAATATTCTCGCACTTTGCTAGAATGAGGTTGCGGAGCCTGGGCGCGATGTTGACAATCTTGTTCACGCTTTGATCTGTAAGCAGCCTACAGCCTGTGAGATCCAATATGCGCAGTAACTCGTACGTCCTATTGGGAAGCTTGAGGAATGCGTCATCGGTGAGAAGGTCGCAATAAGCCAGGTGGAGCTCCCGAAGCTGACGGAGTTGATTGAACATATGAAGAACCGACTCATCCGTGATATTGTGGCACTTGTGCAGGTCCACCTCCAGAAGCTGAGGACAATTCTCAGCTAATGAAATGACTGTAGAGTTGGTTAAAAGGTTACAATCGTTAAGCTTGAGCTGTCTCCCCCAAAATCCCCACGTCAGCAACAAAAAAAGGAGAAGGGGAAAACGCAGAATAGGGGGGTGGCCGGGGGGGGGGCATACTCTACGTAAAAATTTACAGTTCCTAGACAACGGAACCATGGAAGCATCAGTAACACGTTTACACCCAGCAACATTCAACCCTTGAAGCCTCGGACAGTTCTGGGCGACCACGTTAATGGACAAATCCGAGATATTATAAAGCTGCGACATATCCAGCGCCTGGATGCGCGGGTTACTGGCCAATATCTCCATGAGCGGCGAGTCGGTCAAGTTGACGCAGTTGGTGAGAGTCAGGCGCTCCAACTTTGTGCATAGTCCCAACGGCTTCATGCTCCCATCGTTAGCCGTTGCCGAGATGGGCGTCAAGTTGAGCCTCTTGATCAACTGCGAGTACCTGTAGAAGGCGTTCTCGTCCTGGATGGCGGCAACCATGGCCTCGTATTTCGCGAACTCTCCAAAGTGCGGACGGTGCCAGAGCAGCTCCACGCTGCAGTCGGCCCACTGCCGGGACACCAACATGCAAGTCTTCAAGACCACGAGGGAGGTGATCTTGGAGAAGATGGCGATCAGGAGCTCCGGAGGGAGTTTGTTGACGGGCGAAAGGGGCTGCTGCGGCCGTTGACGTGGATGCGGCTTGCGGAGGGAGACCAACTTCTCGGTAGGAGATACGGTCATGTTGCGGAAGTCCGTCAGCGCGGCTATCGAAGAGTAGCTATCGTCCGGGTTGGACATGANAACGGTTACTTCTCTGATCTCCTATTACACCCCGTTCGAAGCCTCCTTTAGCAAGCAGCGCTCGCTTCTTGTTGATCAAGAAGCCATCTGCTGCTATCCTACCGCCACATGACTAGGGCCTAGCCCGAACACGTTACAAGTATGGTTGAATGCTCCGATCATACAGATTTCAGGCTTCTTTTCCATTCCAAGTACTACCTCTAATAGTCTGAGGACTTCGAAGGCAACCAGCCAGGCTTCCACCCAAGTGTGGTAGTTCTCTTGTCCTTGTAGCTTTGGGTAGTTGGTTACGGATAGCTTGAAGACGGTTTCGGCATCATTCAATATATTGTTTTATCGTGGTACATATCTGATTACCGTCGTTTCCGATCGTCTGTTTTGTGGAATGGGTCAGTTTCTTCGTGACCAAAATTGCCCACTATTTATCTTGCTCAGGTTCCTGATTGCGTCACAGTGTAGCTCGTCATTGTATTTTTCACAACAGGAAGGGAGAAGATAATCAGTTGAAAGAGGGCGTATTTTGTTGCAGTAAGAACATGTCCACCAGTCTCGTGCATCAAAGTACTGGTGGGCCAGGTTGGTTTTATTGTAGGAGATGTTTGAGGGGAGGATCAACGGTATATGCTCACTTAGGAGTGCACTTATGGCCTTGTGGTATATGATGTTCAGGTTTGCGCAAGATCTCACAAACCCGGGCTCATAACCTGAGAATATTTGTATCTAAGTCACTTGCACTTGTGATAGTGGAGTAGACCTGGTGAACAAGATATATCTTTAAGACTCATAGATTAATCCAAGCTTGCGTG